>JAJGRX010000824.1:0-155435 GCA_025461125.1 Carex kokanica | reverse complement strand
TATTGATTTTAAAGTTATAATTATCTCAATATTTAAATGTTTGTTTTGTTTATTCTACAGCTAAAAGGAAGAAGTTGGATTTTAGGAGTACTCCCTCAGGTGAAAAGCGATCCAAGAGAAGCCATGATACAAGCCAACCATCATTTAGCTTGGGAATTGGACTTACACAGTCCCAAAGTACACCAGAGGTTGAGGAACCTAAAGATCAATCTGACAATAAGGAGAATTTGGGGAAAACTGACAAAGATGAAGACGCTGCAATTGTACCAGATGATGATAGTGAAGAGGACGAGGAGACTGAAACAGATGAAGAGATGAAAGAGCAAGAAGGATATTGACAAGGAGGAAGACACCGAAGGAGATGAAGGGAAGAAAGTGCAAGAGGGAGATAGTGACAAGGAGAAAGACCAAAGGAGATGAAGATATGAAAGAGAAAGAGGGAGATAGTGACAAGGAGGAAGACCAAAGGAGATAAAGATATGAAAGAGCAAGAGGGAGATAGTGACGAGGAAGAGACCAAAGGAGATGAAGGGAAGAAAGTGCAAGAGGAGACCGAATCAGATGATGCAACGAAAGAAGATGGCGCAACTGAGAAGGTTTTTATTCTGTTATTTGTTTTATTCACCTAGAAGTTCAACATTATTATACTTTTGTTTTACATTATTTAACTTTGATTGTACACTATTCATATAGTAATTTTAGAATGTTTATTTAATTTATTAGAAAAGGTTTCTATACCCCATCATGTTTACCTGTTTTTTACCCAACCTGATCCGTTCGACTAATTAACTGTCTCGGTCCAGTAGAATCCAGTAGTGTACGGGTTGGAAGAAATAGAAGCAGAAATTATCCGTCATGCTAAAATGGGACCAGAGCAACCGGAGCAGGTTTTATTCTGATTTTTTTTGTATTATTTTTTATAGTGTGTTTTAAAGTTGAAACATACTTCTTTTTCCAGTATTCATATTTTTTTTAATATTCACAGAGGTGTTTTACAGTATTGAGAGGATCATTTTTATACAATTCGTTTCAGGATGAACTAGACAGAAAGTTGCATGTCTTACGAGAAGAAATTGAAGGAGGAAATGATGAGGTTTTTATTCTGATTTTTTTTATTATTTATTTATATTATGTTTCACAGTTGTAACATAGTTATTTTACCAGTATACAATAAGTTGGTTTATAATATACACAAGCTATTTTACAGTATTGACATAATGCACAGAGTAGTTATAAAGTATTAACATAATGTAGTTGTTTTAAGTTAATAACTGTGATTGTACAGTATCTATGTAGTCATTTTACAATGTTTACTTGTTTTATTTAAATAGGTTGTACGTCAACTTTTTGAAATTCGTGACAGCATGAGTAGCCAAGAAGTCAATGAGGAAGATGAAGTAACACATATAACAACTTTGGTGTTTGAAGATGTTTGAAGAAAATCAGTACTTGAATACAAAGAAGAGCAACTACTGAAGAAAAGAGAGGAGTGTGAGAAGAACAAAGGAACACAAAGTACTGCCGAGGTAGTGGAGCACAAAAAAGTTATCATGAAAGGGAAAAAACCAGTTGCGTGTAGGAAAGGGAAGGGGAGAAAACCACCTCCAAAAACCAAAAAAAATGTGCGACCCACCTCCCCAAGGGTCATACTACCAAGGAACAGAACTGAGGATGAAGTACGAGCTCTGTTACAGGATTTCATTGTTGACAAGACATACAAACCTCTATTGACTTGTCATTATACTTGGGAAGAGTTTAAAACATTAATTCCTCATATAATAGAAAACTACAAACCTCCAAAAGATGTCACATTCAGTAATGATGTTACCCAGTGGAGTTATGAGAACAGTTTGTTTTATGATGGAGGTGACACAGCTGCTGAAAAGCCTCCTATGATAAAACGATTTGGGTATAAACATCGGGAGAAGCTGTCTATTGATGTAATCCGTATATTGGATGATTGGTGGGTGGAAGTGAAGAATAAAAGGCTGATAAACAATGAAGAAGCTTTCTGCCACAAACCAGGAAATTTTCATTGCAGAATGTCAGCACTAAAAGAATTGATGAATCCTGAGCTGCCAATTAGCAGTGAGGTATGATTTCTACAATATTTAACATTATTTACTTTATAGTTTTATAGGATATGCAGCTTTTCATATTTTATTAAATGTAAATTATTTTACATGATGTACATAGCATTTTTATAGGATACAACTGTTAAATTTATTTTACTGATTATTGATTGATTTTGCAGCTCGTTGACACGGTCCTGTCAGTAATGCAACACGAGACTCCTGTGAATCATCCATGGTTCTTCATCTCGCCTTATCTATCCGTAAGTTATTATGTACTTTATATATTATGAATTCAATGTTCAGCCTTGAAGTGTTGAAATACTTCAGTAATATTTTACATGATTCATACAAAATATTTGTAAGATGTATGGGTTATTTTACAGGATTAATACAAAAGTTTTATAAGATGTATGGGTTATTGTACAGGATTCATATAAAAAACTCATAAGATGTATGAGTTATTTTACAAGATTCATACAATATTTTTATAAGATGTATGAGTTATTTTACAGGATTGATCCAATAGTTTTATAAGTTTTATGAGTTATTTTACAGTTTTCATTCAAAAGTTTTATAAGATGTATGAGTTATTTTACAGGATTCATACAATAGTTTTATAAGTTTTATGTGTTATTTTTATTAGATGTATCAGTAATATTTTAATATTTTATTTTTGTCTATTGTAGATTCTGATACATCAGTATGATGAAAAATCAGCATTGCAGAACCTTCCATAGTTGTTTCGGCCTCAATTTGAGCGCATCAAATGGCTGTTCATTCCTATTTGCAAGAAAAACCATTGGGTGCTATTTGCAGTGGATCTTCGTAATGTTGAGATGCATTATTACACTTCTCTTGATGTTGAATACATGCAATACCATTGGCACACCATGAAATGGCTTAAAGAATTTCTTAGCTGGAGGACTTGTGAGTGTTTTCCTACAAAATTATCTATGCAACCTTTTACAGTATTCTTCAACTATTTTTTCATTATTCTGCCATTGATTTAGAGGATTTTGTGTTGAAATGCATTAAACTATTAAATAATATACTTACCAGTCTTGTAGGATAAATGAGTTAGTTTACAGCATTCATACCATAGTTTTATATGATGTATGTGTTATTTTACAGGATTCCTTAAATAGTTTTATAAGATGTATGAGTTATTTTACAGGATTCGTACAAAATTTTATAAGATGTATGAGTTATTTTACAGGATTCATAAAATAGTTTTATAAGATGTATGGGTTATTTTACAGGATTCCTACAAAAGTTTGATAAGTTGTATGAGTTATTTTACATGATTCATACAAAATTTTTATAAGATGTATGAGTTATTTTACAGGATTCATGACATACTTGAAGTTATTAAAGATGTTAATATCATTTTTTTTCTTTCAGGTAACGCTGCATGGAAGGATGTTGGCATTGTTGAGCAGAAGTGCCCACAACATGCACCAGGATCGATGGATTGTGCAATTTTCTTACTACATTATGTGTATAATCTTATCACTGAGACGCCGATGAATTTTACACAGGTAATTTTATGATGTATATATTTTAGTTTCAAATACCCGTAGGCTTCTATTACATATTTCCTGATATTACATATTATAAAGGGGTAGTGTATTCATAGTATTTTGCATACTTCATTTGTAATTTCACAGTTTTTGACATACCATTTTACAGTATTGTTTGATTCATCATTATTCATTAATTTCAGTATTTTACATACTTTGTAAGTAATTTCACAGTATTGATATACAATTTTACAGTATTCACAGTGTTATTTTGCAGTATTGGTTTCATTCATCGTTCATCATTAATTTCAGTACTTCATAAGTAATATCACAGTATTCACATACAATTTTACAGTATTCACAGTGTTGTTTAACAGTATTGCATAAATCTAAATCCCTTGCAAATTTTTTTTTTGTAGGATGACATTTCCAAGGAACGTGTCGTTCTAGCAATGAAACTCCTGACGCATCCAAATAATTCGCATCAGCGTTTTATGAAGTAACTATCCAAATCTTAGAGAAATGATTGAACAGCTTTGATGTTAGATACAGTTTAATCCAAATATTGTTTGTATTTGATGTTAGATATAGTTGAAAATATTTGTGAATAGAGAAATGGTGAATGAGATTGGTACAGTTTATTGGTTAAATTGCTGAAATTGGTTACATTGGTTAAATTGGTTAAATTGCTGAAATGATACGGTTTATTTTGTGCTGAAATTGGTTAAATTGGTTAAATTGCTGAAATGGTACAGTTTATGATTTTTTTGTCTGTGGTATCATTTTATAGTTTGTATAAGATGTTTTTTAGTTTAATGTGTCAAATTTACAGTATTGAAATCTTGTAGTTAATATCTGTTAGATTTATAATTTGCATCTTCTAATTTTATAGTATTGAAATTTTATTTTACATGATATTCAAAAAAAAAATTGAAGAACAATTGAAGAACAATTGATGAATTAAAAAGAAAAACAAATTCAAAAAAAATTTAATTTTAATTTCGAAAAAAAAAATTAATTTTGATGCAAAAAAATTTAATTTTGCATCATTTTAAGTGTACAAATTAACGAGTTTTTAGAAGTTTGTTTTTCAAATCTTCTAGAAGGTTGAAGTACAGTTGGAACTGGTTTGTGTTAAGTCTTCTAGAAGCTGAAAGTACAGTTGGAAGTACATTTAATTTTGTAGTTCCTAACAGTTTTTAACTAACTTGGTAAAATCTGGGTTGTTTGCAATTTTTAACTAGGTATTATGCATGATTTGTTGTTGAAGTTACAGTATTTATTATAGTATTTTACAGTATTCGCACAAGTCAAATGACAGTTTTTTGGGTAAAAACTGGGTACAACTCCTTGGGTACAATTAGTCGGACCCTTTTTTTTTTTAGTGGACCACATTGAAACATCGTACTCCAACAGTAATAAAAAAGAGCAGGAATCCTTCTTGTTCCACCTGTGATATGTAGTACATTTATTTCTTGGAACCAATCCTCTGCCCCCTGTGGGCAGGATTTTCCTGCTCTCCATTTAATATAGCCAATCTCTAGTTGACACGTGGCATATATTTTTAATTTTTTTTTTTAGTAGAAAGCACCTGCACATTTTCTTTTCTTGCCCCTGACTCTTCACCTTCCAAATTCAAAATTTTCCCCTTCTTTTCTCTGTACCAGAACCAGCGGTGAGGGAAAAAAAAATTCAAAGATTAAGCAATCTTTGTGATGAGAACATTTTGAGTTGAATCAAGTAGCAAAATATTTTACTTGTAAGTTATTTTTTATATATTTTTCTGTTGTAACTTCTAGATTTTGATACTTCGCTAGATTGGTCGGTACAGAAATAAGATTAAGTTATGAGTAAAATCTATATCAATATTTACCTTGCAAAAGAAGGATTTTATAATCTTTGATTTTTTTAGAGAGCTGTACCACTGAGTGCAGGTTTTTTTAGTCTCATGGGTGTTAATCAAGCGTACCAGTTTGAATGTAGGTTTAGAGATTTCTTCTAGTCTATATCATTTGGACGTACTGGTCTCATAGCGTTTTTATTAATTGAAAAAACTTACATTCAGAGTGTATTAATCAAGTAATTGAAAAGCTCTAAAAAATACAAAACAAAAACAGGGAGCATCAACTACACTTCCTTACTTTAAGTTAACTTAAATCATAGCAATTGAAAACTACTACTACGGGTACCTTACCAGTACACCGAAAAATTGTTCTGTATACTCCTATGAAAATTATTGTGTATATTGAGAGACAAGTCTATGTGCAAATTCTTTTAAACCATCTAGAGATGGCATCAAAAAAAATTTTGGACTTGAATTTTTGTATTGATTAAAAAGACATTCTACTAAAAAAATTGTTTGGCATCAGAAATTCTTTAAACCATTTAGAGATGTGCAGGTGCTTTCAACTAAAAAAATTAATTAAAAATGTATGCCATGTGTCAACTAGAGATTGGCTACATTAAATGGAGAGCAGGAAATCCTGCCCACAGGAGGGCAGAGGATTTGGTTCCTTATTTCTTTAGACATATGGGTTGAGCCCATATGTCTTGTCTTCTTTGGGCTTCTAATTAGGAATACCAATGGAGAGAGGGAGCATCAATGAAATGGACAAAATAGTTTCGATATATTGGGCCCAGACATATAGCGTGTTATCTTTCTGTATCAAAACAAAGCAAAACTGAATTAAATAAGAAGTTGTTCCTTTTCTTTATCTTTTCTTTACTGTTATTTCTTTTTTGTACAAATTCCAATTCTAATGCTTCGATCAGTTTCAGTTAATTTTGTGTCGGATACTTCAATTAGGAGTATTGTACGTATATGAATTTGCAGTTATGGGGTTTCATGGGTTATGACAAGAAGTAGGGGCGGCAACGAGCTAGCTTATCACGAGATATGATTAAATGAACAAATATGCATAACTAAAATTCAATACGAAACATTAATTCCTGCTACGGAAATACCTCAATTTCCAATGATAAAATACGAAATATAGACTTGATACTGCTGATCCAAAACGACGCCTAAGAATTAACATCCCTTTTTATTATTCCCTTGTGACATTTGAGCATTCATAGCAGGTATGTATGTGTCTATTAGTCTCACGAGGTGTCGGCAGCCGAAAGGGTGCATTAGTTGCTAATTAAAAGTTAATTAAAAGCTAATTAAGTTTCAATAAGAAAGAGTTAATTAACCAAAGCGTCATACCAGATAATTGAAAAGAATTACTCCTGACCGCCATTTTTCCTCAATATAAGATCTTGTCAAAGTACTAAGGTTTATCAATTTCACTTGTTCCCTATAAATATCCCTCAAAATTGAAATTGATTTAACGATTACTATTCTCAGCAGTCTACGTACCCAACAATGTCTATCACCCGTGGTGACAAGCTTACACTTAACATTCTAATCGACAAAAACTCCCAGAAAGTGTTGTGTTTGCCGACGTCGGGAAAGAAGTGGTCGATTTCTCTTCAGTCTGTTGTCCCTGCCCATTGGATCATTGGCCAAACTAATAACCGAAGAATCGACTTTAAGTCCCTTACGCAACACGTACCACAGCTGGGAGCAGCTGGATCATAGTCTTCCTTTCTTCAAGTCAAATGACAGCAAACAGTCTCATCATTCAGTTATTTCGCCTACAGCTTCCTCCAATAATTTTGATCTTCTCCTATCCTCTGCAAGTCCTGTCCCTACTGTAAATGAAATAGTGTATACATGCAGCTGCAATGGTAAGTTTACCTATGTGGGTAGTAAGGTTGCAAAGCTGCTGCTGTTATATGAACAAATTATCTTATTTGGGTCCCAGTGTCACGAAGGAGACATTCAAAAGAGATGGAATTGTTAAATCTGGGCTTTACTTATGCTGTAATGGATGATCTATCGATTATCGATGGTTCCTATGACACCTATAGCGAGTATGAGCTTCTCAACAAAATGGGGCACAAGGATTTAAGCCTTCTTGAAAAGAAAACAGTCAGCCTGGATGTCAACCAGGTCAGCTCTGTTCCATGAGAGTACATTCTTCAAGTGACATGATTATCATTCATTCTTATAATTTATTAAATAGTTTAATATAATTCTTTTTTTTTCTGCAAATGCTTCTGATAATTTCATACTACAGAATTTATGTCTATTGCGTTGTAATTAGTTTGTTTAATTTATACTTTTCCGATTTGTAGTACAGTATATTTGTTTTGGTTGACTTAGTTTTTTTTCTTTTCTTTTTGTCTTACTAGGGTTTGGAGCTTCTAAAGATATCATTTAATTCAAAGAATGTACTCACCGATTTGTTTCTGGCAAAGAAGAAATAAGGCCATGCACAAGAAGCCAAATGAGTTCTGATGATTTGATTATTAGATTACGTAGTTTCTTGTAATAGCTCGTATTATCTATCTAGTTAATTGGGATATCTTATGATGGAGTAATTTATGCAACTAATTAATTTTGGACCTTATGATATATGTTATTTAGATCTTTATTTATATGACAAAGGCTCTGATCTTTGAACGTTGTGCATCGTTGTCTTGTGTATATTCTGCTCTCTTTTTTCAAGATGACAAAGAAAATGGATAATTTTCTTGACTAGAGTCATCGCCATCAAAAAGGGCTATGTGAATTTTAATGGTATGTTCAGTGAATGGTGGTGGATGGTGATCTTCCCCAGGCCCATTCAATAGCTAGCCTGTTCAAACCTCTAATAGTTGTATACAATAACAAAGTAACAATGCTGAACTAAGTATAGCTAGCAATTAGCATAAATTAATTTGCTAGTAACAATGTTCACCAATTTAATTCTTCCCACGGCCCATTGTTATGGTCGGCCCAAGTGTCATCTGAAATGTGGCCCGTCCTATCTCTTTTTGTTTGTGCTTTTCGTCTTATGCCCATTGTTATAGGAGCCTAAAAATGTCATGATTATGCCGAAATTTTGTAGTCACAGAAACACCCTAGTTCTGCTTATATATATATACTAATATCATTTTCTTTATAAATAGTATGAATCGTGATCCGTAGTGCTCGGGATTGACACCACGTTTCACAGCGTAATATCAACTGCTAATATCAAAGCATCAGTGTTGACTTTTTATTGATAATTTTTTGTACGTCGAATTATACTATTCCTATTAAAAAACGACAACAAGTTAGGTAAAATACAATTTGAAGGAGTTGCATAGATATTGTAATTCTATTATAATAAGAAGGATGGTTCCACTGTCTCAATTTTTCATTCCTCCATCCTATCTTCAAATCTAAACCAAATCTAAACCGTATATTAATTAAAATTATTGATCAACGGACCATATTAAAAGCTCACCAGCAAAAAAATCCTTCCCGGTCCTCTTGCATTCCTGAGAATCCAGGAGCGGATTCAGGATTTTCGTCAGGGGGGCAAAAAAAAATATCGAATCGGGTTTAAATTCATTAACCAATTGGATACTCGATAAAAAATAATGATTTAACTTATACTTTATAATGTTTTGACTTGTAATTTCTAATGTTTTGACTTATAATTCTAATTACCAATCAAAATTCAACAAAATTATTTCAATTTTAACCTTAAATTTAACCTGAATTACAAATCAAATGTCCAGACGGGAGCAAAAAAAATTCTAGGTGGAGCAAAGTCGGTCGGAACCGATAAATCTCCACTAAAACTCAAAATTCAGGGGGGGCAGCTGCCCCCCTGGTTACACCTGGTCCGCCCCCTGTGAGAATCTCTACCACGGTCCGACGCCACACCTCCTTCTGCACCCTCCTGACCCCTCTCGATCCCTCCTGCCCCTCTTGACCCTTACCCAACGTCGCACCTCTGACCAGCTGATACTTTTGTTCTCCATTAGGAATGATATAAGTAATTAATTCCTCTACAATGTACTGGTATTAACCTATGCATAGGTTAATTGTGTATCAGTGTATGTCTTGTGATGTTCTGGCCATAAGTAAAATGTGATGAATACTTAATTTGGTGACGATCTTATGGTTGTGTTGTTCTGACCACAAGTAGAAATCTGATGAATAATTAATTAGGTGACAATCTCATGATTTTTTGGTCAATACACAAAATAAAAACAAATAATGTTATGTGAATAATTTTCCAAAAAGTGGGCTTTCTTAGATAATTTTTATACGTAAATTTACATTCATTATGCTTTGACAGACCCGATAATTTATTAATTAATTAGGCGAACTTCGTGTTGGTAATTTTGTTTCTTAACTTTAATTCAAACATTTCATAATAGGAATCACATTTCACAGGCCCAAATTAGAAGTGACATTCGCTTCAGGCCCAAATTTGTACATATTACTCTGCTTCAGGCCCACTCGGCCCATTTTATGAGATGGCTAGATTTTTAAAGATATCGTGACATAATTTTGGGTTCCAGATTTTAGTTGTGTGTGAGCTCATCAATGGGCTTTATGAGTAGCAAGTACTAAAAATTAGATCATGGGATTACGAAGAAATTTTATAGTCATACAAACACTATGATTATACATGTTTTATACATGTTTAGGAAAACAATACAAATGATATGATTAAATGATTATCTTGTGTTATCTTATTATAAAAATGATTCTTACACATAATCGTGCCATATGATTCAGTGAATAAATTCTTTTGTTTGTTGTTTTCAAGTGAAAGTTGCTAGCTAGCAGTTTTCTAACTAGATTTAAAATAATTGACATAATTTTTTTTTTAATAATTATGATATTTGAGAAAATCAATATTGAAATGTCATATTTACAAATTATCTCAACAAGGAATTAAAATTAATCAAAATTAAAGTAAAATTCAACGTTTTTGAGTTAAACAAAAGTGATAGTCGTCCCAACCGCAAATCCAACATCTAACACAACGAAAAATAATCTAAACATATGTATTTCATATTACCTCTTTCCTTTTTGTCTCGATTGTTGAAATCTAAGATTAAGCATAGGGAGATGTTATATTCAGTGCACAAATTACAATTTCAAGCACACAGAAAAATCTTTTCTATGTATACCAAGTTTACTCTTCACTAAAAGTTTTCTATCTAAACAAGACAATGCATCTTTTAAAGATAGTGGTTAATACAAAGCTCATTATGTATTCGCTTATGGTAATTGCTATTAAGTTATATAATTTTCTGTCATTTTCAATCTCGTGATAATTGGTAGTAAGATAAAATTTTCAAACTTAGTTTAAAAATGTCTAGTATGGTATTGTAAAAATTTAGTATTTTTGAAATAAATTTGAGCGATAAAATGAATTGTCACAAAATGATTTATAAATCACATACTAAGTTTGGTATTGAAATTTAAATAAAACAATTTAACTTCGACAAATTAGTCAATTTAAACAAGCTAAAATATAAACAACAATCTAAAAAACATTTGCACTTTATAATATAATTTATGTTTTAGTCTCTCATAATATGTAACTTGCATTTAGATTTAAAAATATGCATCCACGTCCAATATAACATTAGAACCATAATTTTTATTGATAAATAAGCCTGGACTTTGAATCAACTAAGAAAAAGCCTCCGCACTTCACTAATTTATGAAGTTCTTTATTTTTAAATATCATGGAGTAGAACTAGGGTGTCCCTGAGTTCACCAAGTCCTTTTGTGAACTCAATTCTAAAATCTATCGGATTGACTTCAAATGACAAATCTAAACCGTTGAAATCCTTCTATCTTACGAGTGATGCGTCTACATGTAAAAAAATTTAAATTTTAAATTAATTTTGTATAGAGTCAAAGTGGCCAAAAGACGTCCAAAAATGAATGCATTAAATTAATTTATAAACCTTCTAATTTTGACCACTTGACTTTATACTAAATTAATTCGAAACTTTAAAATTTTCACATGTAGATGCATCACTTGTAAGGTAGAAGGATTTCAACGGTTTGGATTCGTCGTTTGAAGTCAATCCGATAGATTTTAGAGTTGAGTTCACAAAAGGACTTGGTGAACTTAGGAACACCCTAGTTCTACTCCATGATATTTAAAAATATAGAACTTCATAAATTAAAAGTAAGACATCAATAGTTTTCCTATTGTAGCACCGTTAATTTAAAGCTATTTAATTTTAATTTTAATCATACCATGTGCACAGTACGTGTCTCGAGTATGTGTCTAAGTAAATTTAGACTTCTACACATAAAATAACATTAAAAATATACATTGAATCTAAAGATGGCAGATTATTTGATTGAAGAGTTAATATTCAATCTGAAATTTCATCTTTTAATTATAGTCGTTGGCGGATCAGAACAACTACGTACGTGCTTAATAGAATGGAGAAATGGATATATTTTTGAAAGAAAAACTGGAATATTGTGCTTTACTGGGTACGCCGATATTTTGAGTAAATTCTAATACGATATTGTATTGTAATATAATGTGACTTGATATTGGGTCCAGAGTTAGGTTGTGGGTGGACTGGGTCCAAATAAAGCTCAATGAGCTGATACTGTTTTTTTTTTTTTTTTGAAAGACTGGGTCCATTATATTTACCAGAAGTGCTGAGTTGATATAGTTATACTAGTCAAATACTAAGAATTAGTTCCTTTCAGTCCACAAATGTGATGTATGAGTATCCAGAAATTTTGTAGTCATAAAAACACTATGCTGATACATGGTTAGGTGAACAATACAAATGATAAGATGAAATGATTATCTCGTGTTATCTTATTATTAAAATGATTCTTACTCATATATCATACCACATAATAATTTAATAAATAAATTCTTCAGTTTATGATTTCTACGTTAATAAGCTACTAGCAGTTTTCTAACTATGTTAAAATATTATATCAAAGATGTATATAATGATTAAGATATTTGAGAAAATCAAATATTGATAGGTATGGGATTATTATTTATTTATTTGTACTCTCTAATAGTTATCAAAACAAAGTAAACTATTAAACCAAAACCAATAGTAGGCCTTATCTGTAATGCAAGATTGACATATCTGGCTCACAAACTTTGTTTCGTGGTTTGGAAACTCAGATGAGTCCGAGTTGACTCGGCCGAGTCAACTCGGTATCGGTCGGATCCGATCTGAGTTTTACCCGTGTCTCATGCATACGAGTTTTTCATTAAACCTCAGTTGAACAGTGTTTGGCTTGGCCGAGTTATCCGATTTTTAGACCGAGTCAGGCCGAGTCAAGCAAGTCAACAGAGTTTTACACCAAGCTGAGCCGATTCAAGGCAAAGATGACCGATTCTCACTAACCTGGACTGAGTCTCAGCCGCTTGTGCCGTCGTAGGGTGACTTGGACTGCATCGAGCTTGAGTTGCTGCGCATCGTCAAGATTCAAGAGTTGTTGAGGCGGAGCACCGTCAGAACTCAGAAGCCTTTTAGATTTTTGAAACAAAATGTTTGTGGAGAAGAAAAATTTGGAAAGAAAGAAGAGTTGAAAAAAAAAATGCGGGGGGAAACAGCTTTTTTTTCGGGAAGCAGCGTTTTAGTAAGTTTATTTCTTTAGACCAGATTTTTGAAAGTCTGAAAATTTTGACTAAAGTGAAGTTTAAATACTGTGCATCCGTGATTCTTTTTTTGGTTTTTCTTTTTCTGATTTGACTAAAAGTAAAAAAATACCATGTGATTTACTAATTTGTATAACGCGTAGTAAGCAGACAATACTACAAAAAAGGCAGATTATACACGGACAAAAATGGAAGGAGCTACACGGATTTCCTACCGTGTTTAAATCGAGGGTGTATAAATAAGTCAATAACTACACACGGACATTTGTCCGTGTACAATTTCAACGATTCTACACGGATAACTACACAAACAGCCGTTGTAAAAAGCCCAAATGTGTCGCTCTCCATGATACAGAGCTACACGGATATTACCTAAACAACCGTGTACGATTCTTTTCGTACACGGACTTTTTAACTAAAAACCCGTTGTAGCTTGACCCTTTCTACACGGACATTTAGTAAAATATCTGTGTAGCTCTCCTCTTTATACACGGACATTTAACTAAATGTCCGTGTAGCTCTCCTCTTTCATACACGGACTTTAGTTAAATGTCCGTGTATAAAGACCATTTTTTTTTTTTTTGTATTTTTTGTTTTTTCAGGCTAGCCTCCAGTTTTGCTAGCCAGTTTTTACAGAGAACTATTCCATATTTCTCATATTTTCCAGATTTCATATAACAAGAAATTCCATATTTTCCAGATTACCAAGAAATTCATATTTTCCAGATTACCAATAAATCCATATTTTCCAGATTAGCCAGAAATTCATATGCAATAAATTATACAATATTCACATACACCAAATTATACAAAATTATGGAAATCCATGTTGAGCATTGCAAAATTCTGATACAAACCACCTTGCCCACACACACCTGATATCGTCGATCTGCTCCTTGGTGTAATGCGGTTGCTTTGGCAAATTCTACAATTACAATTTGGTATTAGTTAGTAACAAGAAAAAGGTAGATGAAATACAGTCGCAAATATCAATTGCTATTATATAGGAACAATTAATATGAATTGCATACCGCGTTTGGGAATTGGAATTGTATTCTTTCGACAAAGTCAAACATGAAAATCATCGTGTAGTAAGCGCATTCCCAACCCTCCAACTGTTGCGGGCCCTGTAATTTGCATTTAGCGGCCTATGTTAGAATGATAATAATTTTTGGACAATATATATGAAATTATAAATTTATAGTGTGCTCACCAGCAACCACTTCCAACCCAACTTGGTTTTCTTGCTCTTGTTATGCGATCCTCCGCTCTTTAACATATTTCGCAAAAGCCCTTACAAAATATGAGTGAATGTTTATAGCAATTTTATAATTTGATATAATTGAAAAAAAATCAAACCAATTAAATTATTATTGCTTACTTGTTGACATAAGGGATATGTCTTTGCACTTGTTAGCCGGGATATTTCCTTCGGGCTTACAAGAATCAAACAATTATGCATCTATTTAGGTAAGGCACAATTATTATCAGACACCAGTGCTTGCTGTGGGAGGATAAAAATTAAAGTACTTTAGCATATATAGTAAACACGAGTGTTTGCTATATGAACAATACATAAGCTAAGGTTAGAATTAACCTCTGGTGGTACGGAGCAGAGAATGTATTTCTTCTCCTCCTCTAAGCACGATGCAGCGCTGAACAAATGTACTCGATACCCTCCTTCGAAGACCGTCTCAGCATTGTAGCACTCACCATCTCGGGGTCCAGAAATACGCACAAGTTCTTCCTTTGTACCATCTCATCACAATTTCGGATTAGCTTTCCTGAAAACTCAAAATTTTACATTAGAATTATATTTGAGTTATATACAATAATGAAAATAATTTTTGAGTCACTAACATGAGGACAAATGGAGATGAACGACACATCGAGCCATTTATCGGATGACGAGTGGTGGAGAATGTCCCTGAAGTCTGTGAACGACATAGTGATAATACCGCCGCCATGTAAAAACATCCCAGGTGGGACGGGGATGAAGATATCCCTCATGCTTTCGGGTGCCAGACATCAAGCGGTCGTGGAGAAGGCGCAAATCACCGGGCAAACGGCTGTATTCTTCTTCGGTGACCAAAGGATGGTCTGGTGATCCTGGCGCGTCAGCCCCAACGTCGCAAGCCACAACAGTCCGTACCGGTGACATCAACTCATGTGCACCGATGTCAGCATCTCCTCGTGTCTGCATTAAAATTAACATATCTTCTTCAATTATTTGAAAAAGAATGATTTGAATATAACAAAAGAAATGGATTATTTAGATATTACCTGATGCAAAACAATCTGACTCTAGGGCCATTGGACAAATGTCTTGCGGGCATCATCAAGAACAACCATATCGCCGGTAGGGGCAGGAAGAGGTATCGCCCCCATCCGTCCACGACTTAGTCAACCTGCACACATGCATAGTCGGGCAAGAGCTGAGCATGGTGTACAATCGAGACTCCTGGAAGTACAACGCCCGTGCAACGGTCAGAGGAGAACTACCCTGCCACAGGACGAGGTCGCATGCTCTGGGGTCCTGCAATTATCAAAAAGTTGTTACTTTTTAATGGTGCGATGTTGTCTAACAATGCTACAAACAGGTATGAATTACCTTTAGACTATAAAACAGTAGTGATTACCTTTAGATTTTCCAAATCATCTAAGGCCCAGTCCCGGATGCTTGGCTACTTCGCCGAACTCCCGGCGAAATAGGAGGTGGTTGCTCGGATTGCTGCGCAAGAGATGAAAACCGGTTCAACAACCTTGATTCCATCTCAGCCATCTTTGCGTCGTACGCAGCCATCTTGGCATCGTACTCTTTGCTGACCTCCGCGCGTACCTGCGCAACTATCTCGTCTTTATCAACTCTGGCACGAGGTTTTCTTCGAGATTTTTCACCCTCAACTTGGAACACCTCCTTCCAACCCCTGTAGGCCCCTACACCCTTACCCGGCCCGTGTGTTCTGGATTCCCGAGCGCTGCGGCCAAGAATCATTTTGTCGTTCGACCGAGACCGGAGCACCCGAACTGACCTCCTGCTCCACCTCCAACTGTTAATAGAAAAATTAGTTAGAGCAAAAGACCAAGTGATGTAATTCGAAGTTATAATTTTCGTTTGAATGACACAAAGTTATAACAAGGACTCTTCCATTCTCTGAGCCACGGGCTGCAATTTCTCTGGGAGTACTATCCTCCCGTCAGCGGTTAACTCAGATCTACCCATGAACCAACATTGGCCCCTAGGATTTTGGATCTGGACCACGGGTGAGTCTGAATTTCGTTTTGCTCCAGTGCTGTCTTCCACTCTGCCGACTTACCCCTCGTACACAGCTGACCCTAAATGGTGCGGATACTTGTTCAAGGCAGCGATCCTCTTGCCTTCTTTACTTTTTTCCTTGACATGTGCAATAAAATCAATTAGTTTTAGAAAAATAATTGAAAATCGGAAAAAACATAAACTACTTCGGATAATGTTACATACCTTGAACTCTTCTGTGGACTTCAAAGCTTGAAACTCCTCCCACACCTCTTGTGTTTACCCAAGGATAGTACCCTACCGGATTTCTCCCTTCGTCCATGAACTCTGTCTTCAGCGTGCTTGTAACGCCACGTAAATTAAAACACTAAATTAAGGTATGACATAAAATAGTTTATATAATTTTAATTTATTTTCGTTCATTCCTTCATTAGATGGATTAAATTTTATTTACAGACCACAATATGTTCGATTAGGTTAACCAAATAAAGGGCCAATTTAATATATTAGTTCGGCAGCCCACAATATATATATTGTGAATTACTCAAATTAAATAATAACTTCTAAAATAACTACCAAATCCCTGTTCAAATTCTCTGCCGGCACCCTTGATCAAATAACTGCTAAAAGTAATAACTTACGCACCTTGATCAAATCCTGCCCCTTATATATATTATCATGACTCATATATGTTAATTGAAACCATACATCCTTTCACTCTCTGCCGGCTGCCGCAATATCTCTACCATTATTCTTCATAGCCACCAAAAAGGTACTCTAAATTATGATATTTTCTTTATAAGTTGATGCATGAATTTCATCGATTAAGAAATATGATAACAGAGATGTTGATTCGAATTAAGTGTTGTTCTTAGATTGTAGGGGATTTATGATTGTATACATTTATATTATAATATGAAAATCTATCTCTTTTATGATATTATAATCTGGAAATTTTCTAGTTTATAGTAATTCCTTTAGTTATCAAAATTCTAAAACCATTCTCTTGATTTTTATTCATTTGCGATAATACAGATGGTCATATAAATTGTTATCATTAGTATTTTAATTATTTCAAATCCGCTTTCATTGTTGGAATGATATAAATAAATCATTTTGATCTATGTATGTACATGATGGTATTTAATATATATATCTTCTTATTAAATTTGTTTTGAAGTGGATAGTTAATTTCTAAAATTTCTAACTCCTATTCTGGTAGAATTGAAAACTACGTTTGAATAAAATAGTATATGCTAATTTTTCTATGATAAATTATATTATTATATTAGAAGTTCAAACCTACTCATATTTAATTGGATATCCTTTTTTTTTTATCTAGTCAAAACTGTTGGGTTATAAAAATGATCAAAGTGACAGAAGCAAAATCATTGATCATATTTTTATCTTATTTTATTTTATTCTTTTCATCCTCGTTATTACTAAAAAACCGAGGTTAGATATTTAACTTATGTTAATCCAAATTTAAGATTGGCAGGTTTTAAATACAAGAGAATGATATAACTCATCTATCATATATATGAAATTCAAACAACGTTAATTAAAAATATATGGTTTATGCTTTAGATTTCGAGTAGTTTAAAGAGTTAAACGACGTACGAGACAATCAAGGACTCACTTCGACATCAGGGTACAGGGTTTCCGGACATTGTCAAAATGTTACTATTCGTTTGTTTGCATTTATTATTTATGGAAGTATGTTAATGTTGAATCGAACGACCCCTTTGGCTTTGTTTAAAGAATAATAGAATAGGATTATTCATTTGATCAACGGACTTATAGGATGTGTTGTGTTGCGTATTATCTTTGTGTGATTAAACGAACGAACGTGAAAAAGTAATGGATAAGTTAAAGGAAAGGAGTCAATGTGCGTTGAACGCATGTTGGAATGTATACATTGGGTCTAGTAGTCGACTGGACCCCTCGTTAACGTGGCGTTGGTTGGACTTCCCGTCACGGGTCAATATCTTGCGGTGGTTCGAGTCCCCGTTGAGTGAGACAGTTGAACTAGTGGTGGTTCGAGTCCCCCTAGTGAGATGCCAATAGCTGGGTTGGTTCGAGTCCCCCTGGTGAGGCAAAGAAGATCTAGCGGTGATTCGAGTCCTCGTCTAGTGGCACGGCCAAGATCTGGTGGGGTTTGAGTCCCCTTGGTGAGGCAGTTAAAAACTTGAAAGATAATTAAAGAAGTGTGTGTATTTTAAATAGGCCGTAAGATTGCTGTGAGGATACTTGAAGGGTGAGTCTGACAAACCGGGATGCTCAGTAGAGATTTCCTCATTCACGTTCGTAACCAGGAGCACAAATGGGGAATGAGTTCGGAGCGATAGATGGCTCATTTCTTTTATTTTAAATGAGTTAACAAATTTTTGAAAGTGGATACATGACTGACAATACTTTGGATGTCGGACTCTGAATGCTTATGTACTGACTAAATATTTTAAAAACTCTTGTTGACCTTTAATGATTAGTACATTATTACTTTCTGTAGTGATGAACCTGTATGTAAGGCGTGTCGTTGGAATTGCTTCCAACCTTCGTTCATGATCCTCAGAGTCTTGACCTTTGGGGTATCGCTCTCGATGTTCCACTGAGCCTGATTGACACCAAATTAACTGCATTTAATTTCATGTACAACAATGAAAATAAAGTAAAGAGTTGTTCGGTGCTTTACCTTCACCATGTTCCACCAGTCGTTCTTCTCCTCTTTATCAAACTTATTCCAACTCTCTACAAGGATACTTGCCTTTCGCTTCACCAAATTGCAACCACCAATTTGAGTACGCCATTCGGTTTGGACCCTTCCGCACGCCCGTCGTCCGTGAACCGGATTTCCAACTGCTTCTTCTCAGACGTGCTTGTGCACATTGTCGGACCTCTTTTCCTTCTTTCTGATGAGGCAGTAGCTTGCTGATCATCTTCTGCCATCGCATCTATGTGCTCACCCTCATCCGACATGGTTCTGCCATACAAAGAAATATTAAAAGAAATATTATATAAACACCAAATGGAGAGAATTAGTTTACTCATATATGCACATTAAGTTATGCACATTAAGTAATGGACCTATGTGCAAAAAAAACACCACAGTAAAATGGAGGACTTCAAAACACACAAATGACCTTAATTTCATATTTTTCTGATTTTAATTCGATTTTATATGATTTTCCAAAGTTCAGCCTCTCAAAATGAAAATTCTGCACCTTTAAACATCAGATTTTCTCAAAATGAAAATGTGAACTTTAAAAAATCATATAAAATGGAAACAAAATCATAAAAAATATGAAATTTGTGTCCATTTTGTGTGTTTGGAGTCCTCTGTCTGTTGGTCAAGTTATAATCTTGTTTTGGTCACGGCATTGATCTGCACTGATCAATTTACCAGCAGAGGTCATTTTGGCCGTTTAGAGTACATTTCACTACTTTGCACATAGGTCCTCAAATAATGTTGAGATAAAAAAATAAATCAAATAGGTCACTACTTCATAAATTAACAGATATGTCACTACTGTAGAAATTAAATAGGTCACTAGCTACTTCAAATAGGTGCAAGCTGATTTTTTTTTTTGTCTTAGGGATAGTAAAGTGGCACCAGCACAATTAACTATATCCACCAGAAATTTAATAGGTTTTGAACTATAGGCACAGCACAGCAAATGGAACTATAGGCACAGCACATCCAACATAATTTAGATAAAACAGTAAAATATGTAAATTAAATCTATTTTGAACTTGGTAAAATCAGTTTACAAATCAAAGCAGAAAAAAATAAAACAGTAAAAATGCAGCAGATTTTAATTAAAACTGAAGATTTCTGACTTTAATTAAAACAGAAAAAATGCAGCAGATTTTAATTAAAAATGCAGAAAAAATGCAGCAGATTTTGTGTGTTTTAAATAAAACAGGAAAAAATAAAACAGAAAAATTAATTTTAATTAAAACTGAAAAACTAATTTCGATTTTTATAAAAATATAACTCGGCCAAAATATAAAAATATATAAATAAAACTGAAAATAAAATAAAACTTTGGAGTGTTGGCAGTGGAAATATAAAAATAAAACTGAAATAAAATATAAAAATTACAACTTTGTTAAATCCTAACTCGGCCAAAATCCTAACTTTGGAGTGGTGGCAGTGGAAATAGTATTTTATGTAAAATCTGTTTTGAACTCGATCGGGAAAATCAACAACCCGAACTCGGCCAAAATCAGAGAAGTGAATAGTACTTTACCGAGAGTGAAGAGGGTGGACCGGAGAGGTGGCAGAGGACCGACAATGGCGGAGTCGACCGGAGTGGTGGCAGTGGCTGGAGAGATTTCGGAGCTTTTGGAACTCAAACGGCGCGCGGCTAATGAAAATTTAGAAGAGAAAGGTCTTTTGAATTATATTTTTAACTCTTTCTACACGGATTATTAAGTTGAAATCCGTGTACATTTGTTACCTTTTTATACACGATTATTAACTAAATATCCGTGTACAATATGTCTTTTTACACGGACAAACAAGTAAACATCCGTGTACAATGCTCTTTGTACACAGATATTTAGTTAATAGTCCGTGTAGCTCGGTTCCCCTTTCTACACGGTTTTATATTTAAATCCGTGTGCAATGCCTATTTATACACGGACTATTAACTAAAAGTCCGTGTACAAAAGGGAAAACATATTCAATTATGTTTCTTTTTATTTTTTATATTATTTAAATAATAATAAATTAACTAAAATATATAGTATATCACATCTAATATATATAAAACTTATACTAATATTAACTAATACCCGGTTTTTTTTTTATTATTAATATTTCAACTACAG
Source organism: Carex kokanica (assembly GCA_025461125.1). Taxonomy (NCBI): domain Eukaryota; kingdom Viridiplantae; phylum Streptophyta; class Magnoliopsida; order Poales; family Cyperaceae; genus Carex; species Carex kokanica. The sequence continues at coordinate 134,269 of JAJGRX010000824.1, read as the reverse complement.
ACAATTAAAATTTTGTACTAAAATTAACTAATATTTTATTTTTGTTATATAATATCTTAACTGATATTTTGAAAAACTAATACTAATATTTTATTCATAATGTTTAATATTCCTACTAATATGTAAAAATTAATACTAATATTTTATTTCTTATTTCATTATTTCAGAATTCACTAATATTTTACAAACTAATACTAATATTTTATTTTTTATTTCATTATTTCAGAATTCACTAATATTTTACAAACTAATACTAATATTTTATTTTTTATTTCATTATTTCAGAATTCACTAATATTTTACAAACTAATACTGATATTTGAACTAAATTTTTTTTAATATTATTAAAAAAATGAACTAATATTGAAATAGAGGAATATAATAGTTGATATTTGAACTACAAATATTTTATTCTTAAAGTTTAATATTCATACTAATATTTAAAATCTAATACTAATATTTGAACTAGAAATGTTTTATTATTACAATGTTTCTAAAAAAGAAATATTACAAGTTTAAATTTTAAACAAAAAATAAATATTACACACCGGCTTTTTTTTTTTTCCTTTTTCTCTTTTTTTTCTCCTTTTCAACAGTACTCTCGGCCCATATTCCTTCATTGTGGTCGGATCGCATGTAGTTCGCTCCGTCGTTTTCTTCAATTGTTGCTACCTCAGGGTCCATGTCGGCACAAAATGGAGGTATTTCGTCGAACTGGTCATACTCTTCTTCATCAACGACATTTTCTACCCCGACAATCCTTCTTTTTCCAGATAGGACGACGCTCCACCTATCATCACTCGGGTCAGTGACATAAAAGACTTGGGTGGCTTGCTTGGCGAGTATAAACGGATCATCAACATACCCAAATTTGTTAAAATCAACGTGTGAACCCGTCGTTATCAACTTTAACACCCCGGTCTCGACCCATTGACACCGAAACAAGGGAATGCTCAGGCGAGGATTGTAAACGAGCTCCCAAATTTCTTCAATGACTCCATAATATGACCTCGATGCTGTTACAGCCCGGCCATCCCCAGATCTACTGAATTCTTGAGACGTCGCCACCAACGTCACCCCACTATTTTGCATTGTACTCTTCTCACTTTGCTGTTTAGTGTAAAAAGTATAACCGTTAATTTCGTATCCTTGGAATGTTTTGACAACAATTTGGGGTCCTTCGCCCAGCAGTTTAACAATTTCAGGTATGGAGTGTGACTTCACTCTTTCTTTCAGCCATCCTATAAAAGAACGATTATGCTCGTTAGTAAGCCACTTCTGACTTCTCGTGTAGTTCTGTTGTTTAAGGATTGTCATGTGCTCATCTATGTAGGGAGCAACATCTGTCATGTGCTGTAGTACAATAAAATGTGTCTTATGTAGATCATTTATATCAGCAACTACGGCTCTCAACCCAATTGTCCCGACTCCTTGGAGCCTTCCCTCGTATCGCGACTTCGGAACGCCAATTGGATCCACACCGGCCATGTAGTTGGTGCAAAACTCAATCACCTCTTCTGTGGAATATCCTTCTATAATGCTACCTTCAGGCCGATGTCGGTTCCTCACGTACTTTTTCAAGATGCCCATGTATCTCTCGAACGGATACATATACCGCAGGAACACGGGACCACAGATCTGAATTTCTCTCACAAGATGAACAGCAAGGTGAACCATAACATCGAAAAAAGATGGCAGAAAATACATCTCAAGTTGGCAAAGAGTAACGACGATCTCCTTTTGCAAAGAGTCCAATTTTAGAGGGTCTATCACTTTGGAATTGATTGCATTGAAGAAAGAACAGAACTTCGTAATGGTTTCCCGAACCTCCTTTGGTAAAATTCCCCGAATTGCAACCGGAATCATATGTGTCAGTAAAACATGACAGTCGTGGGATTTCAGACTAAGCAATTTCAGGTCCTTCTTCGACACCAGCTTCTTAATATTCGAGGAATACCCCGATGGAACTTTAATACTATGAAGGCATTCACAAAAGCTTGTTTTCTCTTTCTTCGACATTGTGCACAGTGCGGGGGGTAGGTACGTGCGCTTCCCTTTCTCCTGCGGTGCAAGCTCGGGTCGTATTCCCATTTAAACCATGTCTTTCCGAACTTTAATACCATCTTTAGTCTTTCCCTTAATGTTCAACAGTAAACCGATCAAACTGTCGCAGACATTTTTTTCAACATGCATGACATCTATGCAATGTCTCACTTCTAAAAATTCCCAGTACGGTAGATCCCAAAATATGGACCTTTTTTTCCAAATATTCTTCGGTGGTGCTTCGGCACATTTTCCAAAAATAACATCAAGGTTTTTTACCCGATTGAAGACACTTTTCCCGTCTAATGGACGACGGGCCACTCCAAGCTCAATTTTCCCGTTGAATGCACTCTTCTTCTTACGGTATGGGTGATTAACAGGAAGAAACCTACGATGCCCCATGAAAACATTCTTCTGACAATTTTTCAGCCTCAGCACCTGCGTGTCATCTTCACAGATAGGGCACGCTTTTGCTCCTTTACAAGTGTAACCCGATAAATTCCCGTACGCGGGAAAATCATTTACTGTGCAAAACACCATGGCCCGCATTTGAAATACCTCTTTGCTGTATGCATCCCAGACTGGGACGCCATCACGCCATAATTTCTGGAGGTCCTCAATTAATGGTGCGAGATACACATCTATGTCATTTCCGGGTTGCCTGGGTCCTTGGATTAGTAATGACATCATTATATATTTGCGTTTCATGCACAACCAAGGAGGAAGATTATAGATGGCTATAAGAACTGGCCAAGTACTGTGCCGACTACTCAAGCTTCCAAACGGACTCATTCCATCTGTGCTCACCACAATCCTAAGGTTTCTCATTTCGGAACCAAATTCTTTGAAGTGTCTATCAATGTTTCTCCACTGAGGAGAATCGGCCGGGTGCCTTAGTTTACCGTCTTTTTTGCGCTCTTCTTCATGCCAACGCAATAATTTCGCATCCTTGGAATTCGCAAACAACCGTTTGAATCTCGGTATTATCGGCAAATACCACAACACCTTAGCCGGAGGCCGGCCCTTTTTGTCATCGTCACAATCATCAGTACTGTCCTGGTCCTTACGTTTATACCGTGAAACACCGCATTTAGGACAGACATGCATGGTCTCGTACTCGTTACGGTACAATACACAGTCGTTCAGACATGCATGTATTCTTTCGATCTTCAATCCCATTGGACATATCAATTTTTTCGCCTGATATATTGTACCGGGTAACTCGTTGTTATCTGGGAGCATTTCTTGTAAAAGCTGTAATAAGGACGTGAAACTCTTATCGCTCCAACCATTGTCTGCCTTTAAGTTTAATAATTTCAACACAGCTAACAGTTTCGTAAATTTGGTACACCCGGGATACAACTGCTTTTTGGAATCATTAGACAAATTTTGGAATTTATCATAATTTTTATCACTAATTTCATCTTCCGCGTCACGAAACATTTCCTCCAGATTTTCAATAAACTCGTGTTCTACATTTTCACTAGAATTCATCTCCATCTCATCATCGTCGGTTTCGGGTTCAATATTATCAAAAATTTCGGCATCCTCGTAATTCTCGTTCCAATCAAGTTCAAAATTATCAGAAATTTCTACATTCTCATCATTCAATTCACAACGATTAAAATCTTTATTGGTACTACTACTTTCACCAAATTTCTCACCGTGCATGATCCAACATGTATATCTCTTCTTAAATCCCCGACAAATTAAATGACCTCTAATTTCTTCGGAGTCCACAAATCTTAAAATATTTTTACAATCTCTACAAGGACACAAAATGTCGTTTTCTTTTTTCTTCACTCTATACATCTCAGCAAATTTTATAAACTCATCAACGCGAACCAAATATTCTTCACTGTCACGTCGCAATTCATACATCCAACTTCGATCCATCTGGAAATTAAATTATAAAAATGATTTGATCAATTAATCAAGCATGGTCAACATATATTGTACCAAATTTTGGGCTTACAAAGGGCCGGTTTACAATCCTAACCCACTCTTTGAATATTATGTCTCATATGTGAACACATATTAGCGAGTTTTAATTAGTATTTGAGAAAAATTCGGCAGCATTTCCCCTTAACTCCCCAAGTATGCGTACGAACCACATACTCGTAGGAGCAATAAGGGAAAATACCGTCGAACTTTCCTCAAATACTAATTAAAACCCACTAATATGTGTTCACATCCTAAATGAGACACAATATTCAAAGAGCAGTCCCAAAACGGGGACTGTCCAAAATTAATCCCTATTGGATTAATTTTGAACGGGCATGGACCTAAAAATCATTTATAGGTCGGTTATTGGACAACAATACACTAATTATATATTTACATTACCTAATTACTAATTAAATCAAGCATGCATGCATATATTACACACCTAAGTAAATAAGCAATAATAATTACTAAACAGAAAATTAGAGAGGAAAAAGGAAAATATGTATATACTAACCTTCGAAATTTAGAGAGGAGAAAATAAAAACTTCAAAGATGACAGCTTCCAGCTATGCTAGCCTTTAATTTGCGGAAATCAGATCTCAGTTCAACACAGACAGAGGGCGTATTAATTACTTGATCAAAACGGCGCAGCTGGAGCTAGAAGTCTCTGGAAGAGAAGGGCCCTTTTATATTGGATAAAACCCTACGCGGATTTTCTACACGGATTTATACTTAGCAATCCGTGTAGCTCTGTCACAATTTAAACACGGGTATTTATTAAAAAAGCCGTGTAGCATAACCCTTTATACACGGATATTTGATAAGAAAACCGTGTAGCTCTCTTAATATTTGTACACGGACATGTTACTAAAAACCGTGTAGCTCTCTTAATATTTGTACACGGTTATTTAATCAAATATCCGTGTAGCAATTCATACACGGATTTTTGTATAATATCCGTGTAGCTCTCTCAATCTTTTCCACACGGTTTCTTTCCACGCGGCTTTTTTTTCCCTAATAAACCGTGTAGCTCTCTCAAACAATTCTACACTGATTTATAACTAAGTGTCCGTGTATAATTCCTCAATATTTTTAACCCTTTCACAATTTCATATTTGACACACGGTTTTTATATAAAATTAGAAAAACCGTGTACAATGTGCAGTGTAGAATCAGCTTTTTTGTAGTAGTGAGGCCACCTGCTGAGGAAAATAGGTATTATATTGGGTCGGATATTTTGGGTTTTTTGGGCCAACTATTATTATTTTTAAAAATCTTATTTAATTGGATTATGGTTCGGATATTTCCAATTTTAATACAATTTCATTAGGCAACTTCTTTTACAAAAAATAATAAAAGAGAATTTATTAGACAAATAATTAACACGCTTTTAACTAAAGTAGAAAGTTTTGACTCACTTTATAAAAAATGGAGAAAATGTATTTCACTAAAAAAATTCTATTTGATCCATTTAAAAACATTTGGTAAATTAAAAAAGATTAATTTGTTCAAGTAGTTGTCACGTTTAACTATGCACTTATCAAGAATAAGGGAATTTATTTTGTTATTGCTGTATATTTTACTATAAAAAAACAGCCACAATAAAAACGGTACTATAAAGTAATTTAAAATCACTTTTAGTAAAGTAAGCAATAATTTAGATTCTCTTAAAAAGATATGGTGCATAGAACATTAAGGCCCACCTTTTAAAGTAATAGTTATCCGCTGCATGTGCTGTAAAGTGTAAGTGATAGTTATGCTCTTGCCAAGTTGAGTGTCCAAGTTGCTAGGTTTGAAAGTGATCTCTAATGCGTTTATATCGCTGCCCATAGACGTTAAAAGAGAAGAGTGGCTGCTGAGTGGGCCAACCAAGAACAGGAAGGAAGGGAGCAGCATAATACCAACTGGAGACGAAGTGAAGCGACTGGAGAGGGTGTGATGGGCCAGTTCAGCACAGGAGATGATCTGGAGGTTGATTTTTCGTGCAAGGAACAATTAAAAAGATTTAGAGCACCCATTAACATTATTCTTCTCTCTTAAGTTTCACCTATAAATAGGCAGTAAGGGTAACCAGTTAGACTAGACAATTATTGAGAAAATTTGAGAGTTCTAGCTACTGTTGGCCAAATCCGCAATCAATTCGTGTTGTAGCTACTTTGAATTTCAATAAAATTGTTAGATTTCTTTCTTGTTCGTGTTCAATTCTCAATCTTGGTTGCTTTGTTACGTCTTGGACGTTACAGACAGTCTCCGCTCGGTGCTCGGCACTCGGCGCTCGTCCTCTCTCCGGGTAAGGCACCACTATCAATTGGATTTGAGAGTCTTAGTTAGGACAAAGTAAGATTAGGTTGTGGAACCCTACATGCTAAAATATCCACCAAGGATGAGCATCTTGGATTTCATTCTTTGCTGATTTGATTAGTGGTTTTTTTTTTATGATCTGGTACCATTGTGGTAACTTCATCACATGTTGTTTCTTGGATTTGCTATCAATTCTACTGGTAAATTATTGCTTTTGGGTTCTGAACTGCATCTAATACTGTGCTATATTCCCAAAACAGTTCGTCCAGCTACCACCCAAAATATATATCCACTCTGAAATTTCTTTAATATATCATTCGCTCGTTTCAGCTCACATATACAACAGAGAATTAAGCAGGATGGCTGAGACCATTGTTAATTTGGTGCTCGGAAAGCTGGCTGAAGTTCTATCCAATGAGGTTTTACACTTATACAGTGTCAATGAGCAAGTTGAGAAAGTCAGCCGTGAACTCACACGGATTCAGGCATTTCTCAAGGATGCTGACAGGAAGCCGATAAAAGATGAAAGGCAGAAAAATTGGGTCAAGGAGATTAGAGATATTGCCCATTCTATAGAAGATGCAATAGACACCTTTCTCATGGAGATCCCTCAAAATCCACAAAAGTCAGGCAAGAGGGAGGCCATAAAAAACATGTTCAGAAGAACCAAAAAACTCCCAGCTGTACACAACCTTGTAGATGAGATAAACCAGATCCTAGAAAAGATGAAAGAAATCGAAGAGAGCAGACCCAGATATGGAATAAATAATTTGGGTGAGGGCAGTGGAGATATCAAACTACCCATCAGGCCACTGATACTACCTGATATTGATCCCGATATTGTTGGCTTCAAGGCAGATCAGGACTACATTGTCAAGAAGTTGCTTGATGAGACCACCAAGAGACGTTCTGTGGTCTCAATTTGCGGGACCGGTGGACTCGGAAAGACTACTCTTGCACAAAAAGTGTACAATTGGTATGCAATTTTTATTTTCAAAATTGTGTCATTTACTATAAATTTCATTGAAATTCACTTTTCTCCCTATTTTAGATTTTTCACTATTTCGTTTACAAAATTTACATACTTTAGTTTAGATAATTAAATTCGAAAACATGGTTGATATATGTCTTAATGTAAAACTTGTATTTTTCTATAAAAATATCAGACTTGGTCATAATATTTCTCCAGTCCTTAATGTATGATGAATTTAAATAAAGTGCTCTATTAAATTTAAGTTATATATTTAGGTGAGATATATGTTTCATCACAAGAAGAGTATATAGGTGCCGTACTTTATAGGTAGAACAATGAATATGTCTTCGACATTAACTAATTTTATAATTCTAGAATGAGTAAAGGTAATGTCATACGAGGCTCATAAACTTAGCTCCTTAATTTTTTAATTTGTCAAACACTCCGGTCAGTTAATTTCGTAAATAATGCTTAATTTTAAATAATAAAATTACCATAATATTAATCCTTTATAAATTTATCCCTTTGAAATACTTATGAGGTTTGCGTAAAAAAAAGTGGATGTAAAATTAATATAATTTTCAGGTTTGCGTAAAAAACAAGTGTAAAATTAATATATTTGCTAATCCACTTTAATTAGTATATTATATTAAGTTTGTTAAATTAATTTTCATTGTGTACATGCTTAATTAAGTGCATATCTGAATTCACACTTTTACATGGATTTTATTGACATTGCGCAAAAGCTCAACAAGATCAACAGCTAGACTTGGGAAGGTCAAATATTCCAGTAGCCCCGTTAATAGCTTATTGTAAGGTCGTGATAAGAACAAAATAAAATAGAAGAAGAGAAAGGTATAAAACCCTTCTGACCTCTGTTGCATACGCATCTATATATATAGATGTCCCCACTCTAATGGCCCTACCCTAACCCAATAGATTGGCACGAAAAATCATAATTTTCTATTTACCCACTTCTCCATATTCACTTGCATATTTTATCTAGACTTTCATCTTTGTATTTTGGTAATATATACTAATGTCCAATAATATTTTTTTTCACAGTGGTGATGTCGTAAAACAATTTGAAGTTCGCATATGGGTAGCTATTTCTGAAAAGTTCGAAGTAATTGATATTTCGAGAAAGATAGCGCGAGAACTTAAGGTTGCGCAACCACCAAATGAAACACATGATGCGAAAGAGATTCTAACAGAGATTCACAAATCTCTTAGAGGCAAGAAGTACCTAATAGTCCTAGACGATGTTTGGACAATTGATCTATGGACTCAAATTGGTGCAACATTCCCTGATGAACACCATGGGAGTAGAGTACTTGTAACCACTAGGTTCGCTGATGTTCCTAAGATCATGGATCCCACCAGTGAACCATACATCCTCCAGTGCTTAACTGAGGAGTTAGGCCGAGAGCTTTTGTTAAAAACAGTTTTTCCTAATCATGATCTAAATAAAAGTTCTTTTGATGATCTTTCTGATATCATAGGTAAATTTGTCCACAAGTGTGGTGGGCTTCCTCTCGCATTGGTGGTTTTAGGTGGTTTCTTATCAAAGAAGTCCCGTAGCCATGCGGTTTGGAGTAACGTGTTCCGGACAATGAGTTGGCGTGTCGAAGGAATAAATTGTAGCGAAATCATAGGCACCAGCTATGAGGACCTGCCATTTGCTATGAAGTCATGCTTTATGTACTTTGCCGCATTTCCCGAAGACTATACTATCAAAGCACCATCCTTACTTCAAATGTGGATTGCAGAGGGCTTCATACCACAAGAAGATAACAGAACATTGGAAGAAACTGCGGAGAGTTTCTTAGAGGATCTCGTACAAAGGTATTAATTACATCTTCATTTAATGATTACACATATTGATGTATCGTCCTGGTTTTAATTGAAGAGTCTCAGCATCTACAGCTTATGTATACAATATTAAACTAAATTGTTTTAATAATATCTATATTTTTTATGATATATTTAATCATTGTATTTAAATTCCGTAAACGTTTATATTATGTTATACAAACAGTACTTTCTTTTAAGTGCTTAGCTTGAAATTTTTGGGCCACAATATGCAAGCTATATTATATTTAGGGGGAATTTCATGTATCCCCCTCAAAAACCTTGAAATTTCTCCATCTAAAATTCATAATATCATATTTACCCTTCTAACATTCGAAAACTCACAAATTTACCCAATTTATTATTTTTTCTAATATAACTCATTTTAAATTTATAAATGACCCATTTTACCCAATTTATTAATTTAAAAAAATGAGAATAAAAAAGTGACGTTCCACCTTTAATACAAAATTATATCCATGAACAAGGGCAAAATGGGTAATTTATATATTTAAAATGAGTTTTGTTAGAATAATCAATAAATTTGGTAAATTTGTGAGTTTTTGAACTTTAGAAGGATAAATATGATATTATAAATTTTAGAGGGGAAAATTAGTAATTTCATGGTTTTTGAGGGGGATACATAAAATTTTCCCATCACTTAAGACCACTTCAAAGTCCAAACTGATGGGCTTGACCATTTAATATTTTATTTTTTTCATTTTATGCTAGGAGCATGGTTCAAGTAGATAGAAGATCCGAGAAGGATGGTTCCATCGTAATTCTACGCATACACGATCTACTACGAGATCTTGCTCTCGAAAAAGCCAAGGAGGAAAACTTTCTCCTGGTGTATTCACATCCAGATGATAAAATGTGCTTGAGCAGGGCACGCCGTGTGGCAATTCACAATCCAGATTGTGATCAACTTATAATGAGCCCAAACCTCCACACTCTTTTGTTCTTTTGTAACGGGAGAATGCCGAATTGTCTCAGCAAAGACTGCTCAAAGTGGTAAGCAATGGAGACGAAAATGAGAACGAAATAGAGTTGGGGATGTTTGTGGGATTGACTCAGTTAAGATATCTGAGTCTTGGAGGGAGGCTAAGTGACAACCGTGATCAAGAATTCTTTGAGAAAGTGATAGGCAGAATGAAATTTCTGCAGACCCTTGATATCTGGAGGCTATCAACAATTAATGGCGGATCCTTTGAGTTTCCTAAGAGTGCATGGAATATCAAGACACTGAGGCATGTCTCTCACTCTAATTTGGAACTCTCAACATCAGCAAAATTAACAAATTTGCAAACTATTGGTTGGGTGAGGCCCACACAATCATGGGAGATAGAGTTACCTCATACACCCAATTTACGTTCATTAGAATTAGATGCCAAATCATCTCCATCGAAGGCAGTTGTCACTTTTCTGTCCACATTAGAACACCTAACTAATCTCTTTATATGGCATGATGATAGTGTACTGGGCATATTTGATATGAGAGGTTTCCCATTTTATCATCATTTACAATCTCTCACACTTGATTACAATAGCCCCACTAAATTGACCCAGCTGCTTCATGAGGATATGCTCCCCTGTCACCTCATTTATCTCGAAATTAGGGATTACAAGTTCCAGCAGGATATAATGCCAGTATTGGAGAAGCTACGCTGCCTTAAGGTTCTCAACCTTCGTAGTGCATTTGAAAGTCGAAAAACGACCTGTTCCTCTGGAGGCTTTAGCCAGTTACAAGTTTTGGAGCTTTGGTCCTTATCAATGGAGGAATGGGAGATAGAGGAGGGTGCAATGCCGCTTCTTAAAAAACTCACGATTTGGAGGTGTAATAAATTGGGTGTGCCTCAAGGGCTGCAATACCTTACCAACCTTCAAAAATTGGAGTGGTCTGGTGTGGAAGATTCCAAGGCTGATTTGGTCCGCAGTTTATGCCAACATGTCCCTTCAATTGTTTTAATTGAATAGAGCCACGGACTCCTCCAGTGAATATTTTACTCTTCCTATTTAGTATTTGTCATTGTCTTCTCTTATTTTTCTTTTGTTGTATGTGTGCTTTGTATATTAATTTACTGTCATGTATCTGTTGAAATTGAATCTGAAATCTCGATTGCATATTTTTATTCCTTTTTTCTCAGTACTTTCTCGTTCTTTTACTGGACCAACAAAATTCCACTAAAATAATATTGGAGAACCATTCAAGGTATCTAATTGTAGTCGTGGTCAAACAAGTATTTCTTAATTATCTTTGGAATTAAAGTTTCTAACTGAGCTAAGAGACATGGTTTGGAAACTTGGCCGAGTCAGAACGGTATCGGTCGGGTCCGAGCCGAGTTTCATCCGAGTTTCACGCTCGTGCGATTTTTTCATCAAAACTCGGTTGAATCGGGTTGACTCGGCCGAGTTATCCGATTTTTGGTCCGAATCAGACCGAGTTAGGCGAGTCTTGACCGATTCCAGATCGATTCTCTCCCAGAAGAGCCAATTCTGCCTTTTGCTTTGCGTCAAATTGAGTTTATCGGAAAGAAGAGTCTTCAATTTGGGAAGAAAGAAGGAAAGGAGCTGTGGAGGAGAAAAGAAAATGGATTCGCTTAAATAGACTTGGTCTACTAGTCTGTTAAGTATAGAAATAGAATAAACATATGGTCCATAGTGAACCCGGAGCTATGAAATGCTCTCATGGAGAGATGGGGCCACTTGTAACATTTAATGAAAAATTTAGAGCTGCCTCCACCTTTTCCAGCTCCTCTCCATTTCAGTTTTCATTGGACCCGTTCGTTTGAACAGTTTTTTACAATTTGTGCATATGCTTTTGAATTAATTTTTCATGCTTTCTACTTTTTTTGTTTCCTTTTCTTCCTTTATTTTTCTTGTATATATTTAGTTCTTTTCTTTAATCAAAAGTATTTTATTTACTATTTTTTCAATTCTTTTAGTAAAAACATGCTTCTGCCAAAAAAATCCGAGTTACCGATCCGATTCACCCGATTCCGACCGATTCATCCGATTCCGATTTCACGGTCAAGTGACCGAGTCTGATTCCGATTCCGATTTTGCGAACTATGCTAAGAGATACATGGAATTGTGCCTATTATATTATGAAACTTTTTATCTTTTTGTTATTAATTATATCATTTTCAGAATGAAATTGAGAAAACAAATAAGATTTTTAAAATCTCAAGGAAATAACAAGAATGAACATAAAATCCGCTTCTCATTTTGCCTTTCGTACTATATTTTGAACTAGGATTATTTTTTGAATTTCGTCTTCAAAAGGAGAAAGAATTTAATTTTTAAATCAAATGAAATACATCAGATAAAATGCAACATAAAAAAATTTGGATATTAAATTTGATATATTATTAAAAATTATAAATAATTTTCAGTCATATTGTTAAATTTGACATAATAAATGATTGATTCAATTATTGAAAATATTTTATTACATGGCAATATGGCATACTTTGGAGGTATTGAAACTCAATTACTTTTATGCAGTATCAATTTTGATGCATATAAAATAAAGATGAACTTAAATTTGTCTATAGGTCTAGAGTTCGAGTCATGCTCATGACTTCGTAGCCTCTGTGAAAATTAAAAAAAAAAAAATCTTGAGAGTCATGTACCTTTTTAAAAAAAAGAAAGAAAGAATGTACTATTTTATTTGTTGACGAGTATAACATGAGACTATATATCAGAGTATTACAAACTTTAAATTTGTTGGGACCCAAATGTGTTATTGTTTGCAAACTTCCAAAGTATTTTGCAAGAGGGATTATCTGTTATAATTGAATCAGAGTGCGACTACGATACGCAGTACCATAGATATTGCACAGATCAGTCTATATTATAAATTAATATTTTTATTTTGAAAGTCCAAACAATTGATCTAAATCGTTCAATATAATTTTTATATGAAAATATATTTAAAAACTAAATTTTATATTTTTAAAATATTTTTACTATTTTTTAGATAGGTAACATATCACATGATCTAAAGATTACGGAACATTGAAAAGTACTAATTTTGTACTTATCTAAAATAATAAAAAAATAGAAAAATATGAAATATAGTCCACCAATAAATTGTTTAACATATTTAGCAATTCAGATTTAATATTTACATTTTAAAAATGGAAATATCAATTCATAGTGTGGACCGATATTTGTTCAGATCCTTACCATCCGACCATAATTAAAATACAAAAAGTCCTTTAATATTCGTGCAGATTCTGGTTTAACGGTATAGATGTAAACAGAAATATTATGTTACCTTAGATGATATGAATTAGCCTCACCCACTCGTTGAATCGTGCAAAATTTAAAAGAGTCAAAGGTCAAAGCGCATCAGACTTGTTGCTCCATTGCCATTGGTCTAGAAAGTACAACGTATCACACTATTTTGTGCACACGTGGCACCACTCTCGGCTCTTCCCTCCTTTTCTCTCTCTCTTCCCTCAAAATTTCTAAAGAGACCCAATTCCATTTCCAATTCAATACTTTCAATCCCTGTCTAAGTCTAACCATGAGTAGTTCATCCAGGAAATACTACATGGTGCCCGGAATTACCCCCGAAGAGGTCTCAATTTCATCAGAGGAGGCGTTTAAGAGGTGTCTAAATCCGAATTTGAAGAGAAATGAGAATGGGAATGGGGTGGTGAATGTGATAGTATGGTTCAGAAATTCGTGCTGCCGGTGTATTGTGTGGACCCACGCTTGTTCGATTCCACGCATTATTTCGGATCCCAAAAACTGGAGGTATCCTGTAATTACGGTTTATGGATTTCATTATGATAATTTAGTTGGTTTGAGTTGCTATAATATGAGGTCAAGGTAATGCTCAATTTTGGGTAAATATTTTAACAGGGTAGTTTTGGCTTCATGCAGCGCACGGACTATAGAATCAAAACAGAGGAGCATATGGTTCGTGCGCTGCATAAAGTCAAAACTGCTCTGTTAAAATATTTACCCTGAATTTTCACAGCAAGTTGCCCTTCATAAAATGTCTTAGTTGCATGCTAATTTGGAAAAGAGTGAGGCTATGGTAATATGTATATTATGGATCGACCTGTGCTATGGATCCATATCTTTATTTTTAAAGTTCAAACAGTCCATCAGAACCATTAAACATAATCTTCATATCAAAATGTACTTGTAGACCAAATTTTATATTTTTTAGAATTTTTTACTATTTTTTTAGATAGGTAAAAAGTCGGTGCTTTTGGATGGTCCAGGATTTTCAAATCAAGTGATTTTCTACCTATCTAAAAAAATAGGAAAAAATAGTAAAAAACATAAAATTTGGTCTATAATTACATTTCCATATGAAGATCATGTTGAACGGTTCACATCGGCTGTTTGAATTTTACAAATGGACAAACTGAAAGTATAATCATACAATTTGTAAATTTCATATTCTATCTATTTGATTAAATTAATTTCCTTGTTTAAAATTTGTTCATCATTGAGGGCCAAGTTTTTTGATAGAATGTCTTAGTGACCTTAAAAAGAACCTGTTAAGCAAAGGTCTCTCATCACTAATACAGGCACACTACACTGCGTACTGCATTCTTCAATGCCTCCACAGAGTTCATACCGGGCGATGGGTCAATTATCTCACTATGGGAACATAACTGGGGATCTGGTATCATGAGACATCAACTTCCCTCCTTATATTCGCATGCCCTAGATACCGCAATTACCCTTCAACATGCCAGAGGTGTCATCAACTAACCAGTATATTGTATCGAGTCAGGCGCAAACTGAGCTAATTCACCTATCACAATGCATAGTCAGTGTGACTTGGCCCTTCACTGTGCAATCAGGTGTGGACAACCTGATCTGGAATAGGACAACCACAGGCTCCTTCACTGTGCAATCAGCCTACAAAACATTGAAAGATGTACCAGCAATAGGAACAGATGTCAAGCATATATGGAAGATCACGGCTCCACCACGAATGAAAATATTTGGATGGATTGCTATTCGAAATAGGATCCTGACACATGACAATCTCAAACGAAGAGGATGCATCCATGGTTCAAAAAATCGGCCGATTCCGAGTCAACTCGGCCGATTCAACTCGGAATCGGACGGGACCGGGCCGATTTTTACCCGATTCTCGGGTCTATGCGATTTTCTCAGAAAAAATCGGATGAACAGTGACGGAATCGGCCGATTTTCCGATTTTCCGGCCGAGTTACACCGAGTTTTATCCGATTCTCACTAACCTGTGCGAGTTTTGTCCGAATTGAGCCGAGTTTTGTCCGATTCTCGTAGGCGGTGCAGGAAATTGGGAGGGAGAGTGAGAGAAGAGAGGGAGAGGGAAGCTTTGCCTCCTTGCGTGAAACGAAGAGAGGGAGACACTAGTGGAAAATATGGAATCAGGATCGGTTATATATGCATATTAGTATCGGAATGCAACCGATCCTGATGGAGGCGATACTGATACTTACAATAATCTGGATCGGTTAAATAACCGATCCTGATAGTTACTATCAGGATCGGTTGTTTCAAACAACTGATCCTGATGTTATACTATCAGGATCGGTTGTTTGAAACAACTGATCCTGATAGTAACTATCAGGATCAGTTTGTTTGAAACAACCGACCCTGATAGTTACTATCAGGATCGGTTTTGTTGAAAAAACCGATCCTGATACTTTTTTTTTTTTTTTTTTTTTTTAATAATGTTGGTTCTGAAAAAAAAAAATCAGGATCGGTTGTTTTGAAATAACCGATCCTGATACCTTTTTTTTTTTTTTTTTAATGTTGGTTCTGAAAAAAAAAAAGAATCAGGATCAGTTTTTTTGAAACAACCGATCCTGATGTTATATTGGATCTAAAAAAAATATTTTTTTTTATTTGGCCAGCTTCCATATATATTTGCTGGCCAGCATAATTTTTTTTTTTTATTTACCATTGATTTATTGGAGCTCAAAACCAATTAAGAACACAAAATAAAATTCATGAAACACAAAAAGAAGTACAATAGTTGAAGAAATTTGGTGCAATAGCAAAATAAAATTGAAAATACAAATGAAAAAAGATAATTGATCGGTCGGATAATTAAGATAAATAAAAAGATAGTTTCAAAAAGCCTTGCTCAAATGAAAAAAGATAAATAAATAAATTGAAAATACAAAAAAAAATGTGTTTTAAAAGTATAATTGTCACACCCCGCAGCCACGGGTTGCAACAGTTCCCTGCCGTAAACATACAACGCCGTGTATGTTTACAAGGCAATTACCCGTTCAATCAGAAAATGTACAATTAATGAATATCAAACACCTCCCGCTGTATACATATATAAATCCAAATATAAGGTTATACAGTCTGGTCAAATATCATACAACAAAAGTATCTCGTACAGATACCAACCATCAGGCCTATCCTAAACTGTACAACAAAAAGGGTAGATTAGGCCACACAGGGGCAACTACCAAAGGTCTATAGCTCGCGTGCCTCTCCGGAACCCGACGCCCCAGATCCTGTAAAATAACCCAAGAGTGGGGGTGAGAATAAATTCTCAGTGCGAAATTTGCCACAGTTTAGATTATTGGACTTGCAATCAAAATTTATATTCAGAAATGAAACCATACAAAAGCAGTTCATACAGATGCATATTCTTAAATAAAACAAGTGCATATGATAGACAACAATTTATCAAATGAAACACAAGTTACGGAATTTCCAAGATGATTGTCAAACACGCACGTTTTTGGCTTAACTCAGTTTATTACGGCTGGTGGCACCTACGGATGTCCCACCGAGCTGGACCCTTTATCCAACCCACATCTGTAGGGTTACTGACACCTACAGATGGCCCACCAGCTGGACCCTTTATCTGACACCCATCCGCAGTGCTTTGACTTAACCATTAACTAAGGTCTGGTTCATAATCAGATAATAATTCATATGCAATAATCTCATAATCGTCCATTCACAACGTGTCAAACCAAACTGTCATTCCTGTCCCAGACTGGATATGACATCACTTCATCGTTTCCTCACAGTCACCCAAAGTCTCCGTCACGATCAGTCATTGCCCAGCATAGACTGATCTTAATCAATCACCGCCCAGCAGTGATTAATTATTCTCATATGCGCACATGGTTTCGAGTCATCGCCCAGCGTTGATTTCGAAACATTACCGACCATCCTAGATAGTCATAAAATTGTTGGGGACTTTCGACCGTAATTCCAAAACAAAAACACACAAACAAACGATATACCATTCAACATGCAAATATAATTGTAATATTCATTCTGGACTAAAATGGGGTTATTGCGGCTCACAACTTAGTTACCAGGCAATTTCCAGCTCCATTTGACATTTTTCAGGCTCTCATTGCGGCCCGCAATGGATCTCATTGCGGCCCGCAACAAAGCAGTCAGAGGGTTTATTGAATTCTACTCTATTCATTGCGGCCCGCAATGAATTCATTGCGGCCCGCAACAAAGTAGTCAGAGACTATCCTTTATTCTGCTACATTCATTGCGGCCCGCAATGAGTTCATTGCGGCCCGCAACAAAGTAGTCAGAGAGCTGTCAGCCTGCATTTTAAGCTACGCAGTTGGTTGCGGCCCGTAATGGAAGTTGTTGCGGCCCGCAATAAGGTGATTTCAGTACATATCATTTCTAAATTAATACGGTTATGCATATGATTCAAACAATTCGATTATGCAATCAATCAAGCAGTTCAACATGACAATTGGAAGCAGTTTAATTCATGAATCTAAATTATCAAACAAGTCCAAGAATCCCGCACCTGCTGGCAATAGGCGTACCGCGTGACTATCGATCAGGCACCTCGGAATGCCTCGCAAACCTTTGCTCAACCGAGCCTACACCTACATTACGTATACCATCTCAATTAGGTCTTATTCCGGTACTGGTTCGCTATTCGGGTTTACGCATCAATTCGATCAGTCGGTTGGTGTAACCCTAATTTGGTCGAAACCTCAATTTAACCATTACACGTTCTAACCTTTCCCGATCCAGCGGTAACCCTACCGAGGACAAGTCTAGTTGGTCGGACTAACCAAATCAATCAATGCCGCGTTTCAAATCGGGATTTTGGTATCAAAACCCTAGAATTGGGAAATCCGAATTGGGAGACGAAATCACAGAGAAAATCGGTAAACGAGAGATGAGAAACTCAAAGGAGTTAGAGTTCAATCAATTCTAACACGAATCTCGGGTTTAAAACGAACAATCCGCGGATTCGAGAAATCTCGGATTTTCAGACGAAGAAGGGAAAAGAGAAATTACCGACAGAAGGAATAGGAGAGATCTACGGCTGCCTTCTCGGTTTCAACCTCGATTTCCCGGACGGTGGCGCAATCCGACGGGATTTTGGAGCTCTCCCTCTCTTTTCTTCTCTCTCTCTCTCTCTTTCTCTTTCTTTTTCTTTCTTTCTCTTTGGCCGTCCAAACACAGGGGAGAAGAGAGAGGGGAAAAAGGGGTTTTATCAAGGGTGCTTCAAGATTCGTGCTAAGAGGAATCAATGGTCCCAAAAACTTTGAAATTCAATATATAAACCCATTTACTTGTTTAATTTCCAACTCTTCGCTCGTCGATCAGATTTCGATTCCGTTTTAACCATTCTAAATTAACAAATGATTTAAATTTTATTATAAAATTTTCTTAACGTGACAATAATAATGAGAAAATTAGATAAAGCTAATACCGTGATAGTTGATCGGCCGGATGATTAAGTAACTTGAGCGAGATGTCCTCAAGACTGAAAAACAATATACAAACACCATTAATTAATTTTTGAAACAATACAAAAAATTAAAAATTGACACGGAGGTTCGAGAGGTTCGAGAGGCTCGGCTTTGAGAGGGAGAGACGGAGACAGAGAGAGAGAGACACGGAGGAAAGGGAGAGACGAGACGGAGACAGAGAGAGGAGATACACGGAGGTCTGAGGATTTGAGAGGGAGAGACGGAGACACAGAGAGAGAGAAAAACGCTAAGTTGAAAATGAGAGGCGCGAAATTAAAATAAGAACTAAGCAGGAGTTATCAGGATCGGTTATTTCGAAATAACCGATCCTGATTGTTTTTGTAAGTACAAAGGCGCGAAACAGAATTAAACCCTAGCGTCAAATTAGCATTAGGATCGGTTATTTCAAAAAAACCGATCCCGATACCTTTTTTTAAGTTGTTTCTGAAAGAAAAAAAAAATCAGGATCGGTTGTGTTGAAAAAACCGATCCTGATACTTTTTTTTTTTAATGTTGGTTCTGAAAAAAAAAAAAAAAAAAGAGTATCAGGATCGGTTCAGTGAACAGAACCGATCCTGATACTTTTTTTTTTTTTTTTAAATTTTGGTTCTGAAAAAAAAAAAAAAAAAAAAAAGAGTATCAGGATCGGTTCTGTGGACAGAACCGATCCTGATACTCTTTTTTTTTTTTTTTTTTTAATTTTGGTTCTGAAAAAAAAAAAAAAAGAGTATCAGGATCGGTTCTGTGGACAGAACCGATCCTGATACTCTTTTTTTTTTTTTTTTTTTTTTTTTTTTAATTTTGGTTCTGAAAAAAAAAAAAAAGAGTATCAAGATCGATTCTGTGGACAGAACCGATCCTGATACTCTTTTTTTTTTTTTTTTTTTTTTTATTTTGGTTCTGAAAAAAAAAAAAACAGTATCAGGATCGGTTCTGTGGACAGAATCGATCCTGATACTCTTTTTTTTTTTTTTTTCTAATTTTGGTTCTGAAAAAAAAAAAAAATAGTATCAGGATCGGTTCTGTGGACAGAACCGATCCTGATACTCTTTTTTTTTTATATAATTTTGGTTCTGAAAAAAAAAAAAAAGTATCAGGATCGGTTCTGTTGTAACAACCGATCCTGATTCTTTTTTTTTTCAGAACCAACATTAAAAAAAAAAGAATTAGAATCGGTTGTTTGTTAGAACCGATCCTGATACTATCAGGATCGGTTTTTAAGAAATAACTGATCCTAATATGTGTTCCATTAGGATCGGTTGTTTGTAAAAACCGATCCTGATAGTATCAGGATCGGTTCTAATAAAAAACCGATTCTAATTGTTCATAAATTAGGATCGGTTAACCATAAAACCCGATCTGAATAGTTTTTAGGATCGGTTTTCTAAAAAAAACTGATCCAGATAGATATTAGAATTGGTTGTTTCATATAACCGATACTATTAGGCCGATCCTGATTCCAGTTTTTCCACTAGTGAGAGGGTCTGTGGACCCGTAATTTTTAGCAAAAGCCTTGTTTTGTAGCCAAAAAATAGGAAAAAATTGATAAAAATAATTTGTAAAAAAACTATGTTAATTAAGACAATATTACACTCAAATAATTCACTACTTATATAATGTATTACAAACATTACAAATAGAGCACACTTTATAACCAGAAGCTATGCCGAGCTGGCTGGATCATCTCATCGTTCTCTGTATTAAATTAAGAATGTAGAAACATACATTTACATGGAACTTTTACAATGCATCAAATTTAATAATTTTATTTAGTTAGTACATTTGACAAGACTATTGAATTTTATTCAATATATTGTATTTACTGTTATATTCCAAAATTTTAAACATGATTTATTCCTAAACTGATATTTAAACTAAATAAAATTTTCTAACTAAATTAATGACCGATCAGAATTATCTGATTAATCTGAAATGAATCTAAAATTTAAAATATAAACGAAATATGATATTATGTATATTAAAAATATTATTATTATTATAGACCTAAAATAATTTTTATAACTACCCGCGAAAATTCATTACCAGATGTAAGATTTAGAAAAGAAGAGTAAAAAACAAAATAAAATGATACTATTCGTATAAATAAATAAAATATAAGAATTGAATAGATAAATATTTATATAAAAACATATATGATTAATATTGAATCATTCGAGATTATAGTTGAGATTAAACATGTGAAATATTTGAAAAACATAATATTATAAAATTTATAAATATCGATTTATTATAAATTCTAGAAGTATGGTTAAATAAATATTTATATACGTATATATATTCTAATCGATTCGAATTTATTAAACAAACTTGATATTTAAAGGGGACTTAGTGTTAAATAACAAACTTTATTTTTATACTATTCCCTTTGCTTCCCGTCGGAATGAATTCACACCATATACAACCATGTATGAATATTTGTTTTCTTTTGGAAAATCTCAACCGTTCATTGTTCAATCAGCACAAATCTCAAAGGCTTGTTTCAAATTAAAGAATTGAAATTAATCAAATCTAATTTTCAGTTCGGGTCCGCCCAAATGCCTTAACCCGATCAATTATTTTAACCATTGGATTACATCTAGCACGAATCCTGAAGCAATATCATCCTTTGATATTTGAAAACATTTGAAATTGGAAAGTTAACTCCATTTAATAAAAATTACGGGTCCACAGACCCTCTCCCTCTCTTCGTTTCGCGCAAGGAGGCAAAGCTTCCCTCTCCCTCTCCCTCTCTTCTCTCACTCTCCCTCCCAATTTCCTGCACCGCCTACGAGAATCGGACAAAACTCGGCTCAATTCGGACAAAACTCGCACAGGTTAGTGAGAATCGGACAAAACTCGGTGTAACTCGGCCGGAAAATCGGAAAATCGGCCGATTCCGTCACTGTTCATCCGATTTTTTCTGAGAAAATCGCATAGACCCGAGAATCGGGTAAAAATCGGCCCCGGTCCCGTCCGATTCCGAGTTGAATCGGCCGAGTTGACTCGGAATCGGCCGATTTTTTGAACCATGGAAATAGTGTGGCAACTACAATTTTTGGAGCAAAGCGGAAGCCCCAACCACACCCGGACAAGAATACCGGTACAACTGGTACCGATACCAACACAAGAGACAGTGGAGAACCAGACGGAGGAGATATAGGATGATTTCTGGTAAAAATGGGGGCTGGTACCATTCCGTTTACTGCTACCAGTACCACTGGTACGGTTACCAGAGCACAAACGAAGAACACCAGTTAGGGAACAAAAGGGAACCAAAAAGTTAGCTGTTACTTTTTGCATTTACTTTCCTTTTCCCTTTTCCCTTTTTTCTTTTCTTTCCTTTCAATTTCTCATTTCTGCCTTTGCATTTATTTCTATGCTCAAATGTACTGAGCTTGTTTTACATTTCCAACTTGTAATTAAAAAACTTTTGTAATTCGTTTAATGAAATCAAATGAGAGCATGACTCTCATTTTTTCTCAAAAAAAAAAGGTAAAGGTCTAGACCCTGCTTCCAATTATGTTTACTAATCTGATTATTAAACAATTAAATATATTTATCTAGCAAGTTCTCTTGTCTCTTTTAAAGAACAATTTAACTAAAAGATCTTCTTTCTTTTTTTAACCCCTAATAGGAGTTGGTAATGACCCAAGAGAAGATCGTTATTGCAGCATCCCTAAGCAGGTAAAATATCCCCAGCAACAAGAGGCTTCTTATATGTTATAAGCTTTTTTGTGATAAATTAAAGCTATGACATATGGTAGAATTCTAGTAACTAATTAAGGATTTAATTCATGCTTGTTATATATATAGGAAGAGACGTATGATCCAGATGGGGAATTTGTACGTATCGTAGTGGTTGCCTGAGTTAAAGACTCTTCCAAGAGATAAAAGGGATTTCCCAAGAAATAGATACATCACACAAATTGTGTCACTTAAATTTCATACTTGTCATGGAAACAATAATAATGTTAGAAGAAAGGGAGGACAAGCAACATCTACCTCCAACAAAATGTAATTAAATTAAGGATTGAGATTGGGTGTGTTTCACTTTACACTCTAAATCTTGAAGTAGTTTGTTTATTTTGGTTCATTTATTACATTTGCAAAGAGGAAATGCTTGCTAGATTGTTGAGATGTTTTAGTTTGATTGTGCATCCGTTGAAAAGGAAGACATGGATGCTACTTGCTAGTTAGTTTGTTTATCTGGAGGGTTCCACTTCTCGTCTCTAGCGCTTGGTCGGCTGCTAGGGTTTTTTAAATCTCTAAAAAAACAAATTAAGATTCTTGCTTTCACACCACAATTAATATCAATTATATAATTAAGAAGAAAGTGGCCTATGATGTAAGACGTACCTTATTCAATTTCGTAGACGATGGAAAATTAATTTCCCCCTCCCCACCAAATCTTTTAATTAATAATTAGTCATTATCTTTTCATTTTAGTTAATTTTCCTCTCACCAAACTTTCGTAGAAGCTGCCAATTAAAATATGGGTGCAGATAGAGTTTTAAAAACATATCGTGATGTGATCAAATTTGAAAGGATGATCACAACACGTTAGTCACGTCGTGACTACACGTGATGTGTCCAAACATATCTGGTCACATTTGATCCTAATTACACGTGACCAGGTGTTATAGCGTATCGTGACTAGATCATTTGCCTGTCATACAGTATCATGTTAATTTTTAAAAAAAATAATCACATCATACGAATGATCACAACACAGAACACGCGAATCACGACACAACATGCCTTGGTCACGGTGTATAGATGAGCGACGTTACCATATGAAAGACAAATTAAGATTCTTGCTTTCACACTGCAATTAATATCAATTATAATTAAGAAGAAAGAGGCCCTACGAGGTAAGACGTACCATAATCAACTTCGTAGACTGGAAAATTAATTCCCTCTCCACCAAATCTTTTAATTAATAATTAGTCATTTTCTTTTCATATTACTTAATTTTCCTCTCTACTAAATAGCGATTATCACGTCATCGCAGAAAGACTAAAAGAAAAATTATTGTGAATAACGAAATCTGTCCAGTATAGTGCTTTTAAAATTATATTCTATATTTCTCCTAATTATCAACATAATGTAAAGTCTCATAGAGCAATAATGCCAAATTGATTAAGAAATTATAAAATTTATATTGAATCAGTACAAAGTTCAAATTGCTAATCAAAATATTTCTAGTAATATCGTAAACCATCAATTATTTTCTATTCAAAACAATCTATGTATGATGCCATAAACTATCTATCTTTTTTCTATTCAAAATAACACAAGCATCACAACATAAACTATATATCTTTTTTTTTTCAATTTAAAACAAAAGCAATATTTTCCTGGAATAATTTGGTCCTTAAAAGAAAATTTTAGTGTTCTTTTTTAGTTTGGGACTTCAAATAAAAACCTATGTAGCATAGCATGCGCTATTTGCCCTACACGCTACCTCTATAGCGGATCGCTATCAGGGGTGAAAATAGATCAAATACGGATTGGATAGTGGTAAAGACATATCTGTATCCATTTTTTTTATATGGATACGGATCAGATATTAGTTGGATGCATATTGATATGAATTGAATATTGGATATTCGTATATATATACATAAGTATTTTCATAATAAATATTAAACTATATGGTATATATCTACTATTCGGAACATGGATAATTAAAATTCAAAACCATATCTGAACCACTATCCGCATGGATATTCGAATAACGGATATCTGTATCTAATTTTCAAAAACATATTTGGTCGGATAATATCTGACCCATTTCCACCCATGCAGCTATTATCTCTATAGCAGTATTAGTATTTAAGGAATACATATTAGCGCACTTTTATCTCATAGATTAGCATTTAAGGGATGAAAACGCTCTAGCGCCGCTATAACGGCGTTATAATGCGTTATTTTGAACATTGTTTGAATCAGATTCGTTTCTTCAGATGCGCATAGAAATACATTTTTAATATGGTTCACATTCACGATCTGACCTAAATACATTATTACTTTAGAATCTGAATTGATATACACCTACACCGGATGATTTGAATGTTTTGATCCATGCTAAAAATTAATTATCCCTTTTACATGGTAGGTATGATGTAGATTGGAATTATTTTTATATGGTGTATGAAAGACAGATTAAGATTCTTGCTTTCACACCGCAATATCTTTTTTTTTTTTTTTTAAAGGTTGGTAGTGGGTTCACATCGCAATACGAATTAAATTAAGAAAAAAGAGGCCCTACGATGTAAGACGTACCTTAATCAATTTCGTAGACGGTGGAAAATTAATTTGCCTCTCCATCAAATCATTTAATTAATAATTAGTCATTTTCTTTTCATATTTGTTAATTTCCCTCTACCCCGACTTTCGTAGAAGCTGCCAATTAAATGAATGAATGCATGCCTCTCGAGATTTGTTTTTTTTTTGTTGACTAACAAATGAATAAATGCACCTCAATCATTTTTTCCTAAACAATATAAAATGAACACACAATAATGACTCACAGTATGGAGTGCATCAATGAGTACCAATCTTTACTAATTAATTAATGTTAATTAAGAATGCATCAAGCAGTCGGGCAATTGAGACCTTAATTTATACAAGTTCCTGAGAGCTTCTTTCTGGTATACCGCACAACAAATCTCATACTGTGCTATATATATTCACAAAACAGTTCGTCCAGATACCTTATTCACGATTTCCAAAATTTATATCAACTCACAAATTTCTTTAATACAACTGAGAAGCTAGATGGCTGAGACTATTGTAAATTTGGTGCTCGGCAAGCTGGCTGATGCTGTAGTTAATGAGGTTTTACACTTATACAGTGTCAATGAGCAAGTTGAGAAAGTCAGCCGTGAACTCAAACGGATTCAGGCTTTTCTCAAAGATGCTGACAGGAAGCCGATAAAAGACGAAAGGCAGAAAAATTGGGTGAAGGAGGTTAGAGATATTGCCCATTCTATAGAAGATGCAATAGACACCTTTCTCATGGAGATCCCTGAAAAACCACAAAAGTCAGGCAAGAGGGAGGCCATAAAAAACATGCTAAGAAAAACCAAAAAACTCCCAGCTGTACACAACCTTGTAAATGAGATAAACCAAATCCTAGAAAAGATGAAAGAGATCGAAGAGAGCAGAGTTAGATATGGCATACATAATTTGGGTGAGAGCAGTACTGGAGATATCAAACTACCTGTCAGGCCAACGGTACTACCTGATATTATTGGCTTCAAGGCAGACCAGGACCGCGTTGTCAAGGAGTTGCTTGATGAGACCACTATGAGACGTTCAGTGGTCTCAATTTGCGGGACCGGTGGACTTGGAAAGACTACTCTTGCACGAAAAGTGTATAATTGGTATGGGCTTTTTTATTTTCTCAATTGTGTCATTTACTATCAATTTGATTCAAATTCACCTTTCTCCCTGTTATAATTTTTTTTCACTAATTAATTCGTTTATAAAAATTACACATTTTAGTTAAGATTAAATTAGAAAACATGGTTATGTGGTTTCCGTAAAAAATTAACAAATTACCACGTAAGCATTCCTTCATAAATGTATCCTTGTTGAAATACTTATGTGGTAATTTGTGTAAAAAATGTGGAAAGAAAATTAATATAATTTTTAGGTTTCCGTAAAAAAAAGTCTAAAATTAATATATTTGCTGATACACTTTTAATTGTGTACATGCTTAATTACGTGCATATCTGAATTCGCACTTTTACATGGATTTTATTGACATTCCGCAAAAGTTCAACAAGATCAACAGCTAGACTTGGGAAGGTGAAGTATAGAGGTGTTATCGGGTCGGGTAGGGTCCGCATAGTATTATATTTCAATCCATACTCTAAAAGTGTTCGGGTACAAATTTCGGTCAATATACTTATTATTTCAAACTGGATCGGGTTTGGATCTGGATACCACATTTAGTAGTAGGCTTTTCGGGTCTAGTATTTCAATTACAGGTAGATCGGTACTCATAACTTGTTTGTGAATTATCGGGTCTGGTTTAGATCCAGTTTGGTTCCGAATAATCGGATAAAAGTAACACCTCTACATGTCACAAGGATTCGAGAAACCATTTATTCTAAAATATAATTTTAATTTCTTAAATATCTCACATACAATATTATTATAATATAATTTAAAAACTTCTTCAAAATCAAAATTATACTATTGTTCTTGATACAATATAATATCCATGGTCTATAGAAAAATAAAAATAGTAATAAATTAATTTGTAAAGTAAAATATTCAAGATGGTTATTTTGTTTTCATATGTATTAATTTATGATATGATATTAGAGGTGGGATCCACTTATACTCTTTTTTTATGATACCGAATTACACCCTACATTTTCAAAGTTTTCAAAGTCCAAACAGTCGATCCAAACCGTTTAATATGATGGATATATAAAAATGTGCTTGCAGATCAAATTTTATATTTTTCTGAATTTTTTTACTATTTATAAAGTATTTTACAAAATCATTGTTTTCAGACCATTGAATTTTTGCACCCATCTTAATAAATAGTAAAAAAATTTAAAAAAACTGTAAAATTTGATTTGCAAGTATATTTTAATATATCAATCATGTTGAATGGTTTGGATCGACTGTTTGGACTTTGAAAATGTAGGATGTAATTCGGTGTCATAAAAAAAGAGTGTAAGTGGATCCCTCCTCATGATATTATGATTTTTTTCATTTCATATCCTCATTTCTAATGTAGTCGAAATGATCTATATATTGATTAGATCAGATCATTTAAATTATCTCAATTTCTTTACTTGAATAAAAGACGATTTTGTCGAATCATATTGAATATTAGACAAGATATTCCTTACCTTTCATTTTGCATTCTGTCTTTCTCGTATAGCTTAATTACTAGCTACCTAAATAAATATTTGCTTTCCAAAAATTGCTATAGGTGATTGCTTTTCCATAGTTATTAATATAAATTTTTATATTAAGTAATTATAAATAATTGTATTAGCATTGTATCAAATATTTATATGGGTATCGAGTCGGGTTCGGTGGTGGGTCAGATACTTAAATCAAACAGATATCCGATACATTACAATATCGGTTTCAGTTCGGATCCTGATTAGCTATTTAATTATTCATTTTTTAACGTACCCATAATTTAACCAATTATATTTTTTAAACTATATCATATTCAAATTAATCGGATCAGCATCGGTTCCGGTTTAGATCCAATTCAGTATCGAATCGGAACTGGGTAATCGGGTAAAAGGAGCACCTATAGTCAAGAATTTCAGTAGCTCTGTCAATAGTTTTTGCAACGTCCTGATAAGAACAAAAGAAAATAGAAGAATAGAAAAGTAGAAAACCCTTCTGACCCTGTAGCATACGCATCTATATATATATAGATGTCCCCAGTCTAATGGCCCAATACTAACCCAATAGATTGGCACAAATGCAAATCATAATTTTCAGTTTACCCACTTTTCCATATTCACATATATAAATTTATCTAATCCTTCATCATCGTATTTTGGTTATATTAATGTCTAATATAATATTTTCTTTTTGCAGTAATGATGTCAAAGGACAATTTGGAGTTTGCATATGGATCGCTATTTCGGAAAAGTTTGAAATAACTGATGTTTCGAGAAAGATATTGCGAGAATTAATTGATCCTTCTATGAAATTGAGTGATTTGCCAAATGACACACAAGTGATTTTTACTAAGATTCACAAATCTCTTAGTGGTAAAAAGTACCTCATAGTCCTAGACGATGTCTGGACAATCGATCTATGGACTCAAATTGATGCGGCATTCCTAGATGAAAACAATGGTAGCAAAATACTTGTAACCACTAGGTTTGCTGATGTTCCTAAGAGCATGGATCCCATAAGTGAACCATACAAGCTCCAGTTCTTAACTGAGGAGTTAAGCCGAGAGCTTTTGTTAAAAACTGTTTTTCCTAATCATGATCTAAATAGAAATTCTTTTGATGATCTTTCTGATATCCTAGATCAATTTGTCCACAAGTGTGGTGGGCTTCCTCTCACATTGGTGGTTTTAGGTGGTTTCTTATCAAAGAAGCCCCGCAGCCATGCTGTTTGGAGTAGCGTGTTCCGGTCAATGAGTTGGCATGTCGAAGGAAAAAATTGTAGCGAAATCATAGGCACTAGCTATGAGGACCTGCCATTTGCTCTCAAGTCGTGTTTTATGTACTTTGCCGCATTTCCCGAAGACTATGATATTGATGCCCAATCATTACTTCCGATGTGGATTGCAGAGGGCTTCATACCACAAGAAGATAATAGAACATTGGAAGAAACTGCGGAGAGTTTCTTAGAGGATCTCGTACAAAGGTATTACATCTTCATTTAATGATTTACACATGTTGATGTAACGTGCTGGTTTTAATTGAATAGTCTTTAAACTAAATTTTTTAATTGAAAAAAATAATAGATAGGAAAATTGTAGGCCCAAGCACCGACATTTTTATTTTGTTAAATGTTAATTCTCAGAATTATATTTTAGAACCATGGGTCTGCGAATTCCGTGATGACACTCTGTTTGAGCTGACCATTCGACCAAAAATAAAGAAACAATTGATGGTTCAAGTAGATAGAATTAATTTTTTTTTCTCATTTTATGCTAGGAGCATGGTTCAAGTAGATAGAAGATCCGATAAGGATGGTTCCATCGAAACTCTACGCATACACGATCTACTACGAGATCTTGCTCTCCAAAAAGCCAAGGAGGAAAACTTTCTCGTGGTGTATTCAAATCCAGATGATAAAATGAGGTTGAGCAGGGCACGCCGTGTGGCAATTCACAATCCAGATTGTGATCAACTTATAATGAGCCCAAACCTCCACACTCTTTTGTTCTTTTGTAACGGGAGAATGCCGAATTGTTCTAAGCAAAGACTGCTCAAAGTGGTAAGCAATAAAGAGGATAACAAAATAGAGTTGGGGATGTTTGTGGGATTGACTCAGTTAAGATATCTGAGTCTTTCTGGGAGGCTAAGTGACAACCGTGATAAAAAATTCTTTGAGAAAGTGATAGGCAGAATGAAATTTCTGCAGACCCTTGATGTCACATTGTTAAAAACAATTAATGGCGACTACTTTGAGTTTCCTAAGAGTGCATGGAATATCAAGACACTGAGGCATGTCTTTGACACTAATTTGGAACTCCTAGCATCAGCAAAATTAACAAATTTGCAAACTATTGGAATACTGATTGCCACACAATCATGGGAGATAGAGTTACCTCATACACCCAATTTACGTTCCTTAATATTACATGCCAAATCATCTACAAGGAAGGCAGTTGTCACTTTTCTATCCACATTAGAACACCTAACTAATCTCGTTATATGGCATGATGATAGTGTACGAGGCATATTTGACATGAGAGGTTTCCCATTTTATAAACATTTACAATCTCTCACACTTGGTCCCTTAAGCCCCACTAAATTGACCCTTCATGAGGATATGCTCCCATGTCACCTCATTTATCTCTCTATTCAGGGTTACAAGTTCCAGCAGGATATAATGCCAGTATTGGAGAACCTACGCTGCCTTAAGGTTCTCGAACTTGATGGTAATAAATTCGAAAGTCGAAAAATGACCTGTTCCTCTGGAGGTTTTAGCCAGTTACAAGTTTTGAAGCTTTTTTACTTATCAATGGAGGAATGGGAGATAGAGGAGGGTGCAATGCCCATTCTTAAACAACTCAAGATTTTTGATTGTGGTGAATTGGGTGTGCCTCAAGGGCTACAATACCTTACCAACCTTCAAGAATTGAAGTGGCCAGATGTGGGTGATTCCAAGGCTGATTTGGTCCGCAATTTATGCCAACATGTCCCTTCAATTGCTTTAAGCGGACTTTAGAGCCACGGACTCCTCCAGTGAATATTTTACAATTCCTATTTAGTATTTGTCATTGTCTTCTCTCTTATTTTTCTTTTGTTTTATGTATGCTTTGTATAATTAATTTACTGTCATGTATCTGTTGAAATTGAATCTAAAATCTCGATTGCATATTTTTATTCCTTTTTTCTCAGTACTTTCTTGTTCTTTTACTGGACCAACAAAATTCCACTAAAATAATATTGGAGAACCATTCAAGGTATCTAATTGTAGATCATTGTAGTCTGGTCAAACAAGTATTTCTTAATTATCTTTAAAAAGTTTCTAACTGTGCTATGAGATACATGGAATTGTGCCTATTACATTATGAAACTTTTTATCTTTTTGTTATTAATTATATCATTTTCAGAATGAAATTGTGAAAACAAATAAGATTTTTAAAATCTCAGGGAAATAACAAGAATGAACATAAAATCCGCTTCTCATTTTGCCTTTTCGTGCTATATTTTGAACTCGAATAATTTTTAGAATTTCATTGTAAAAATCAAACTATGTATTGGAGAAAAAATTTAATTTTAAATCGAATGAAATACAACAGCTAAAAATGCAACCTAAAAATATATCGAAAATTTTATAGATGATTATTACTTAATAAAATAATATTATTTTGGACATTAAATTTGGTATACCCCTACTGGCCTACACATTGTGAATAATTCTTATTAAAATTATATATAATTTTCAGTCATATTGTTAAATTTGATAATAATAAATGATTGATTAAAACATCGAAATTATTTTATTACCAGACATAATTTAGAGGTATTGAAACTCAATTGACTAAAATATCCTTCTCTCTCTCAAATTTTCACAACAAGGTCCTGTCAGTTCAAGTTCGGTACCAGTGGCTACACTGGGCTGGTACCGACTGGTACCGACTAGAAACAATTATGTAGATCAAGACAAACCTATTTTATTAAATAGTGCATAACAATTGCATGATCCTGATTTGTACTGTTCTTCGAGACAGGGAGCTCTTGACAATTGATTTCCTCCTCGGTACTCGGCTTTTTCTCCAAATTATCTCTTTGTTTTCCCCACAAAACACTGTAAAGACCTCCAACCATTAACAGCCCTCCTAAAACACTGCAAGAGAAAGGTGCACAGGTAATCAATGCAATTTAGACCCAAGAATAAGATACTACACACTAAGAAAAAAAAACAAAGCAAATTGAAATTACAGTATTACTAACATGGAACAACAGAATATTGAATCGAAAGAGGTGCACAATATCAAAGAAATTGCACCATGGAAAAAGTCACATGCTGCTTCAGGAGCAAAAGAAGCACTTCCCAGATTCGTGCTAGTATATATGTAGTCGACAATTAGGAATTGTGAAGTAATAAAATAACATAATGTATACCTTCCTAACTTGATCATTTCGCCAAGAAAGAAAGAGGAGCAAGCAAGAGTAACTAGGAAAGACAATGGCTGCCAATTGCAGTGAAGACAGGCCCTTTCTTCTCTAAGCACCATAATTGCAAGTAAAAAGCTAAACCATAATTGCAAGTAAAGAAAGAGGGTTTGATTTGGCCGAGGGTTAAACATTAAGCGCTTACTGGTACCAGTCGGTACCAGCCCAGTGTAGCCACTAAAATATCCCTTCTCTCTCTCTTTCTAAAGACCAAATTCCAGTTCCAATTCAAGCCCTGTCTAAGTCTAACCATGAGTAGTCTACCCAGTATTTCTTCCCGGAAATACTACATGGTACCCGGAATTACCCCCCAAGAGGTCTCAATTGCGTCAGAGGAGGCGTTTAAGCCGTATGAGAACCCCAATTTGAAGAGAAATGGTAATGGGGTGGTGATAGTATGGTTCAGAAATGATCTACGTGTACTTGATAAGGAGGCACTGATCACAGGTTGGGCTGCATCGGAATTCGTGCTGCCGGTATATTGTGTGGACCCGCGATTGTTCGGTACCACACATTATTTCGGATTCAAAAAAACTGGAGGTATCCTGTAATTACGGCTTATGGATTTAATTATGATAATTTAGTTGATTTTAGTTGATATAATATGAGGTCAAGGTAATGCTCAATTTTGGGTAAATATTTTAACAGAGCAGTTTTGGCTTCATGCAGCGCACAGGCTATGGAATCAAAATAGAGGTGCATATTGTTTGTGCGCTGCATGAAGCAAAAAACTGCTCTGTTAAAACAATTATGTTAAACTGCTCTGTTAAAATAATTCAATTATGATAATGTAATTGAATTATTGAATACATTTTGTGACATAAATATATACAATTAATTATGTTTCTGTAATTGTTTTTATTATGAACGAGAAGAATTTGAGTACTTTCTTGTTTGTGTGTAACTTTATAATAGATTACTGTATGAAATTTACAATGTGGGCCCCACACAGTAGACACCTAATGAAAATTTTGCCGAAATTTTTATTCATTCCCTCAGAAAAAGAAAAAGAAAATTCCAAACCTGTCTTAAATTAATTTGCTCAAATTGCAAGAAATTGTAAAAGAAATATTGCAAGTATATAATAATTAATCACACAGCACCTGTGAAGCAATTTTTCTCCATGAACTCTCCTCTAGCCCTAGTTTTCCCATTATTATCTGTGATCACATCAACATTATACAATATGTCCATCATGAAAACATAGCACAAGAACACCAAAACGGGACCCACAATCCAGAACAAAAGTGGCATGGCAACAAAAAACAGTCTATTTCCAATAGTATTCAGACCAAATCCTTTTCCCAAAAGCCCACAAACATACTCAACCGTCACGGGGTTATTATCGTCATTTCCTCGAGGAACATTGACGAGAAAACCAAACTGTCCGAAGAACCTTATGGAGAGAGAATAGCACAAGAAAGCAAAGAGAAAGATGGTGAGAAGCGACAAGTATTTTATGGCCATCATGTGCTCGTCATGTGATCTGTAAGTTGTGGTGTTAAGAGGCTTCTTTATAGTGTATGTGCTACTGAGCAATGCGGCGAGGCCAGTTGAGAGAACGATTGAAGTGGAGGCCATTAGTATGGATCCCATTAGTGCATTCCTCAGTGATTGCACTGCTAACATGTCTTTCTTGTTGTTGTCCTAATTCATTATATACATTATATCAATGTGAAAAAAACAAAAGTATATATTAAATTTAAAGAGTTGATGCAAAGATGAGTATACCTTGACTATGGTTAAGACCCAAGATCGTTGCAAGTTAAATTGCAAACCCACATATGTCTGGTGTGGTTGGGTTTTGACCTTTTGCCACAACCAGAGATGGTATGACACAGACATAAGAAACCCTAATGGTACCAAAGTCATGTCAAGACAGTACCAATTCATCCTCAGTTCATCCATTGATCTCTCTCTCATTCTATTCCTATCTATATATCTCTCTGTGCATGTTGAACCAATCTCTTGAACATATATATATTACAATTAGTAGTGCTATATATATTATATTATTTATTATAAATTAAGTAGCTAGTGGTGCTGACTTTGTTGGGTGCGGTTATGTGCCTTTAATTTTGTCTTCTTATAATATAAATATATTGCCAGACAATTAAATGGATGAGTAAAACCTAATAACTAATTAGGTGTATTTTAGATGCGAACCAAAGAAAAGGCATATACCAATATTCACTCCATAAACTAACAAAAAGATGTATGATCATGATATATGGGATACAAAAGTTGTGGTAGCTGGGACCCCATTTAGGTTTTAAATTTTATGTACAATTATACATGATTTTCTATATAGTTTAGAGTAAAATGTTATGGGTATTGTAAAATTGACTCTCATACACACGGGCGGAGCCAGACTTTCAAGTTATGGGAGTCAATCATATAAAATTTTCATACTACGAATGGGAGTCAATTTTACAGTACCCATAGCATTTTGCTCTTAATTATATAAAAAATCATGCATAAGTATGAAAATTTTCAAAATTAATGGGGGTCAATTGATCCCCATTCACTAAGAGTGCATCCGCCCCTCCTCATACACAACATGAAATTTTATATGATTGACTCCCGTAGCTTGAAAGTCTGGCTCCGCCTATAGACATATGCTATATACCTAATAAAAATAATGTAAATCTTGTTTTAAGAAACAAAAAATGACCAAACCATCAGCTTTTAAACGGTATAAATTTCATTGTAGTTCTTGGAATTAATATAGTGGCTTCACCGAATCTATATCCAAATAAGATAATTACAATCGTTAGATATACTGTATGATTAAATTAGATTTTTTTTTCCATATATATCGTGCAAAGGTATTAAATTAACCATTCCTTGACACAATTAACACAATTTCAAAAAAAAAAAATTATTGGAAGTTATTATTCATAGTTTTACTACATGAACCATCAAATTATCATACAAATTTTTGCAACAATAACAACTAATATAATCATTACAATAATAATAACAATACTGCAATATAAACAAGCAAGCAAGCAAAAAACAACAAAACAATAATAATATAGATAGATGCACACATAATTACATAATAACTAGTTTCATGATTCAATGATATGATTTGCCATTTGCCAAAATTTATAATTCTATATTAAAGTTAATAGGACCTAAAATATATATAGAATAGGACCTAAAATAGAAGTTGAGAAGTTGGGCATGGCATTGGCAAACAAAAAGGTGTAGCAAGATTAGTTAAGATAATGAGAAAAATGGATCAATTAAGTTATTAGTGTTATTCGCACAATTAATTAAAGGTAGCAAAAAGATGATCATGTGACCGAACAAGACCAAAAACTTTGTTTGTAATTAAAATACGACTTGTTACGCACAATATGCTTCATGCGCTCATGCATTTCATAATAATATTTAGATACTTTTTTATAATTGAGCGTGCACAAATTTAATGCCAGTCAATGTCAACTAAAACACCTCAGGTGGATTCGCCAGATTACTTAAGAATGTACTAATTATATATATATAGAGAGAGAGAGAGAAATTTGAAATTTGTTGAGGTTGTAGTGGATGACCAAAGTTTTTATACTACCAATTTGTTTTTGCGATTTTAAAGTTCAAATAGTAAACAATGTTGCAAAATATAAAATCTAAAAAACAGTGATTTTTATTTTTAAAAATCAAATTTAATATGAAGAACATGTTAAGAACTCCAGATTGACTATTTGAACTTTGAGAATCGCAAAAATTTAATGCCAGTTAATGTCAACTAAAACACTTGAGGTGGAATCGCCAAATTTACAAATTATATTTTTATTTTCTTGGCAGAATTTCACATATGCCTTTCAAAACAATCTTCTTTGCCTTGGTATATTAATTAATAGAGTAGGTGTTGCAATATCTTTATAAAAATAACTACTTAAAATGATAACCAAAAGTTATATTTTTGACTTTTTGTTGATACGAATTAGAGAGACACATAGCCTAGATGATAAATTATATAAATGAGGAGGGATCCACTTACACTCTTTTTTGTGACACCGGATTACACTCTACATTTTCAAAGTTTTCAAAGTGCAAACAGTCGATCCAAACTGTTCAACATGATGGATATATTAAAATGTGTTTGCCGATCAAATTTTATATTTTTTTTAAGTTTTTTACTATTTATTAAGTATTTTACAAAATCGTTGTTTCCAGACCATTGAATTTTTGTAAAATACTTAATAAATAGTTAAAAATTTCAAAAAAAATATTAAATTTGATCTGCAAGCACATTTTAATATATCCATCATGTTGAACGGATTTGATCAACTGTTTGGACTTTAAAAATGTAAGATGTAATCCGGTGTGACAAAAAAAAGAGTGTAAGTGGATCCCTCCTCCTCTGTATAAAAGGCGCTTTCTAGAAAAAATCGTCGGGCAAAGACGCCTTTACCGAATGGCATTTGGTAGACATAGCATAGCCGGTGTTGTTAATCAGACATGAACCCCAGAAAGTTTATTAGTAAACATCTTTCGAACTAATTGTCGGGAACAGACCTCAGGTAATCTTAATTAGTAGTGGACATCTTCAATTTTTTAAGTGCATTGATATATTACAAATTTAATATTAAATTATTTCATTTAAATTGTCCGATCATCTTAACGAGAAAACAAAGTTCAACATTAAATATATTTTTGCGGTTATGGGAGAAAAAAATTTATTACTTTTCATTTTGGACCTAAAATAGTTTGATAAATCACAAAATGGCTATGTAGCATAATTTGACTTGTATAAACTTGGTTGGATACATGGAATAAGATCTGTTTCAGGGTTTTTTGTAATTCGCAATTTTTAATAGAAAAATAACGTCCATATTTTAAATTACAGATTCTATAGTACAGAAATATATGATCACAAAAGTTCATTTAATAATTTGTTTAGAATTGTTGAGTAAAAGATTAGAATTTCGATTCCCAGGTACCAATCAGCACAAATCCCTGACAAACTAGATTACCAGAACTGTTAACCCATACCTAAACTACCAAGCACAAATGCACAATAGTAAAAATACAAGAGGCTTAAAAAGATAATAAGAATACATTCTACATCACTGTCATAAAATCTCTGTTTAGAAAGTTCAATCCATGTAATTTACTACACATGAGAAAATCCAAGCATTTAACTGAGGAAAAAAAAAAAGATGCACATAATTATCCTTACACATGAGAGAGAAAGATCAAGTACTCATGGGCTCGGGTACCGAAGAAGAGAGGATATCAAGCAAGGAGTTTGTGGGCTCCAGTTCATCATGCCATAGAGGCAATGTATCTCCTCCGTAGAATTTTCTCGTCACACCTTCAGCATTAATCTGCAATAAACAAAATTTTACATTGCAGCTATTGATTCTTTTTCAATAGGGGGATGCATAGAAGCACAAAAAAGAAAAGACTTACAGTGACAGTACGAACAACACCTCCACTTGCACCATCACGGGCCATGGCCAAAGATGTCGCCTTTATCACCAGTTGCTTTTGTTTAAAAACAAATGAGAAAAAAAAATCAAGACAAATCAACATTAATTTCTTCATAAAATTGGAATAAAAAGGCTAAAAAAAAAAACTTAAAGTAAAATGTAACGAGTGTATTTCATTTCGTACCTCTGCTTCTTCATGAGTCATCCCTTCCTTCCACGCTTGATCGAAAAAGCCATACAAATAGCTTGAACCCGAACCTGTCATTGTATCACATATTCACATCTGAGATGTATGGCACATGCACATGAATTACACACTCAGAAAATATAAAAGAATTGACTGACAGAGAGTTACAGAATGAACAAAAATGGTGCCACTATACCTCCAATTGAAAAGGGTTGCCTTAAAATGGTACCACCAAGTGGTACAGAATAAATCTGGCCTCCTTCATACTTATCCCATCCTCCTACAATCACACCAGCTTGAAGCATGTTCTGACAAGTCAAACAAATTTCTATTAATAACTTTTTTTTCTTACAAAAGTACTATTAGAAGCATATAATTATTTTCCAAGAATTCTACTTTAAGCCAAGTAACGCAATTTTACCAATATTTTGCCTCAAACTATCTTGTACAAACCGAAATTTGGGAACTGAACAGTAGATAAAAAAATGAAATATTTGTGTTAGTTAATCAAAGTGGAAATATAAAACTACCTTGTTCTGGTAAGAAAGCAATCTAACAAGGTTGGCTGCTACTTTCACCGTTGCTGGTTGCCCGAGCTGGATCCTGTAACAACAAAAAAAAAAATTGCTCAAGTGACATTTACTGGGAATTTGTAGAACCTTTTTGAAGAAATCAGGGGAGTAAAAGCAGTTCAATTTTTAAATTCTTAACATTATAAGGCTAAATTCTAAAATTTAAATTTTGTATACCAAAAAAAAAACAAAATTATGGAAAACAATGAAGAGATGTGCTATGGTCCTTTATGGGCTCACATAACTTATAGCAAGCCCATCTAAATACCATGTGATTTATATCTGTCCATATTTACAGCAAGCTCGCAAACTTACACGGCCAGCTAAGAATTAGGACATTTTGGCAGTTAGTTATCAAACCAAATTGTTGGTCAATGAAGAAATTATATTAAACCTAAAACGGCCACAGCCAAATCAAACCAATATCATTTTTTGATGCTTAGATCCTAGTTTCACAGGAACTGATTTGATGGGTTATATCATTAGAAGATACTAAAAGGTCAAAAGAATTTGGCATGCCATTAAGGATAATTAAGATATATATATATATATATACAGAACTTACGTGTGTTGATGAAGAAAGTAGCGAACATAATCAGAAATAACTTGGGTATCAGCTGCCTGAAAGACAAATAATTATATTAAAACAAGTAAAAAATAACCTAATGTATTGTTATCAAAGTTCCCCAGCCATTAGACCAACTTCTAATCAGTCCAATTCAGTCAACCTTCAATTGTGCATTCAAGCCTTGAGATGTATTAATAAAATTGATTCATAGTTTAGCATAATTTTGATTAACTACCACCAACTTAAGCAATTAGTCAAAAAAATATACTACCAAAAGGCCAAAAAGAAAGAAAATGAATCATTAATGATATATACCATCAACTCAGTACTTTGCACCATCAAACTATTATAGTGTATACCTGAAAAGTCTAAAATCCAAATTTTGTATACAAAAAAACCCAAATAATGGAAAACAAAGAACAGATGTGCTATGGTCCTTTGTGTGCTCACATAACTTATATCAAGCCCACCTAAATACCATGTGATTTATCTCTGTCCATATTTACAGCAAGCACGCAACCTTAAACGGCCAGCCAAGAATTAGGACATTTTCGTAATTATCAAACTATAACATTCCCATGCAATTATTACATTCTGGTAATAACTAGCCTTTATCAGTAAGAGAATCCACAAAAAAAATTACCGATCCAGATCTGCACACGTAGACATTATCAGTAAGCTGTGTGATCTTGTCAGAAGCCCGATTAGCCACATACATACCTAGATAATCATCAAATCAAGTGAAATATCAGAACAAACAGGTTGAATTAGAGCTTGAAACCTAGAAGGAAGAAGAGATTTGAGAAATGGGAAGATGCGATGCGTACCAGTGCTGGTTCTGGAATCGGCGCCGAGTATCACACCGCCGTTGTAAGTGACGCCGATGATGGTGGTCCCCATAGAGTGGGGAGCAGAGAGATCGAGATCCATCGTGTAGGAAGAAGAAGAAGATTAAACCCTAACCTGACCTGAGAGAGAGAGAGAGCAAGCGCGAGAGAGAGAGAGAGAGAAAGAGTGAATAAAAAGAGAATGCTTCCCCTTCTTCAAGAAAGGTTCGTCTTTTCTACAAGGCCTTATTTGGGCTGATTCTGTCGGATTAAATAAGCCCAATTAATGGTAATAGGCTAACATATGGACTTAGGAATTTAAAAAGATGTCCATTCGGCCCACATATCATCACTGGCATTTAGAAACGGAGATAATTAAAATTGAAACAATATCTCTGTATTTTAGTTTTTAGTTGTAATAGGAGTTTGAACCTGTTTGGTACATGTCATGTTCAGGGCGTGCTCCACTTGGGAGTACAAAGATAAGTACCAGCACGTCACCTTCACTGCTACTTTTTTTGCTGGTACTCAACCAGACCTCAGGTTTCTCAGGTACTATGTCCAGTTATGAAATTGCTCGAAGAAAAGTTCTTCCAAAATTTAACAATGAAATATGCAATTCATAATATGTATATCATTTTTCAATTGAACTGTTGCTGCACAACTTTTCCTTTTTATTAATTTATCGTTTGGTCTTTTCTGAAATCGCAAAAGATTCTACACTGCCTACCAAAACCGTGCGATTTCTGATATCTTGCATGAGGTCTTGACAAATTTAGACCACATAATTTATACATTGTCTTACTTTTTTTCAATGGATTTGGCAAACAGTACTAATATGAGCATCTTTCCTGGTATTCATTTTGTACCAGTAAATCTTTTGGTTTTGACTAAACCTATGATTTACAAGAATGTAGTTTGCTAATTTGTTCTTTGTTGCATTATTGGGCTGGGAAATTGAAGGAAGAAATCAAACTGCGATTATAAAAGTGGATGCCAACGGACATAGATCTTATTCCTCTGCAGAGCTTATATCCCTTAAATTTACTACTAGGCACAGGAGTATACTGGTACAACCTCTGATACCAGTCCCGGTGAATAAGTGCAAAGGGCAAAATTCCGTGCTCAGTTTCAATTCTACATGAAGATCTAGTTTTTTACATGTTGGTGTAATATGTTGTGAATTTTTGCTTAAAAATAGTGCTGGAAGATAGTGTGACATAGTTGGTACCAACGTACCGGTCCAACTGGGTCAAAGTTAGTTTTGCATTGAGGTACAATTTTGAGTTTAAAACTATGTAATCATATAAAAAGAATAATATTAGAGCAGTATGTTAGCTCTTGATTAGATAAAACTATGTAATCATTATTCTGGTAAATAAAATGGGCTGGTACAGTGGTACGTCCCTTATTTAAAAAAAAGATAAATTTCTATTTTGTTGCTTAATATTACTGAAATGATGTATTTAAATATCTATTTTGTTGTTGGCAATGAACTAGATGCTCAATTTGATGTCAGGTACAGTATACTGTTAACGATGGTATTAGACTTTACGGGTCACAATCAGTTTGGGATAACTGGTACTTTTTTTTAAAGAAAGGCAAGTACAGAAGCAATAGATAAAAGAAAGAATCATGTTAGGGGTAAAATAGTCACAATAGATAATATATTAGTTTAATTAAAAATTTACACCACATTCTTTCTTCCCTTAGTGTACATTTCATATGGAGGTAACAGTGTTATTGATGCTTTTTCATGGTGGATTCATAGCTGTTGGTGGACACTTTTGACCCTAGGCGTAAGAAAAAAAAGGGGGAATTTCATTATTCCCCTCAAAAACTTCATATTACGTATTTCCCTCTCCAAAATGAATAATTACATATTTATCCTTTTAAATTGTACAAACTCACATATTTATCCAATCCATCATATTAATTTTATATTAATTTCCATTTTACCCTTATTAATTCTAGCAGTTAGAGATGAGACCACCTATTTGGCTCTGTCTTGTACCTTTTGTACCTGCCATTGTACCAGTACTGCAGCAACTTCTCATTAGTATAAACCGAGAATTAGCGGATTTTATGTTAATTATTGTTATTTCCTTGAGATTTAAAAAATCTTATTTGTTCTCTCAATTTCGTTCTGAAAAATTAAATTATTAACAAAAAAGATAAAAAGTTTCATAATATAATAGGCACAATTCCATGCATCTCTTTAGCTCAGTTAGCAACATTTTAAAGAAATTTAAGAAATACTTGTTTGATCACGAATTTCCAAAAATTCTTAATTTTCTTTAAAGAGTGAGGCTATGGTGCTATGCATAGCACCAATGACTAGTGTACTACGGCTCAATATAGTACTTTTTAAAATCCTAACGGTCGATCCGACCGTTCAATGTGATATCCATATGAATATGTACTTGCAAACTAAATTTTATATTTTTTCGAATTTTTTTACTATTTTTTCAGATAGGTAGAAAAATCAGTGTTTTTTGAAAATTCTGGACCATCAAAATTCTATCTATCTGAAAAAATAGTAAAAAAATTCGAAAAAAATATAAAATTTAGTTTGCAAGTACATATTCAGTTATCACATTGAATGGTCAGATCGACCGTTAGGATTTTAAAAAGTACCATATTGAGCCGTAGTACACTAGCCATCCGTACTATGCATAGCACCATAGCCTCACTCTTCTTTAAAATATGAATTTATATATATTGGAGAAACTCAGCACATTCTCAGTCCTTGAATGGTTCTCCAATATTTATGAATTTCTGGAAATTTTAGTGGAATTTTGTTGGTCCAGTAAAAAAATGAGAAAGTAGTGAGAAAAAAGGAATAAAAATATGCAATCGAGATTTCAGATACATGACAGTAAATTAATGATACAAAACACACATACAACAAAAGAAAATAAGAGAAGACTGACAAATACTCTATTGTCTGCCTAAATCAATTGAAGGAACATGTTGGCATAAATTGCGGACCAAATTAGCCTTCGAATTACCCACATCTCGCCACTCCAATTTTTGAAGGTTGGTAAGGTATTGTAGCCCTTGAGGCACACCCAATTCTTCACATTCATCAATCTCGAGTTCTTTAAGAATGGGCATTGCACCCTCCTCTATCTCCCATTCCTCCATTGATAACCATGACATCTTCAAAACTTGTAACTGGCTAAAGCCTCCAGAGGAACAGCTCACTTTTCGACTTTGGGATGCTTTATTAAGTATGAGAGCCTTAAGGCAGAGTAACTTCTCCAATACTGGCATTATATCATGCTGGAACTTGTAACCCTTAATATCGAGATAAATGAGGTGACAGGGGAGCATATCCTCATGAAACAGCTGGGTCAATTTAGTGGGGCTAAAGTAATGAAGTTTCAGAGATTGTAAATGGTTATAAAATGGGAAATCTCTCATGTCAAATATGTCCAGTACACTATGACCATGCGTTATAGAGAGATTAGTTAGGTGTTCTAATTTGGACAGAAAAGTGACAACTGCCTTCGATGATGATAGGGCCAATAATTCTAATGAACTTAAATTGGGTATATGAGGTAAGTTTATCTCATGTGTGGCCCACACCCTAGAAATAGTTTGCAAATTTGTTAATTTTGCTGATGCTGGGAGTTCTATAGTATCCGTGTGGTCACTTAGATGCCTCAGTGTCTTGATATTCCATGCACTCTTAGGAAACTCAAAGTTGCTTAGC
The DNA here is from genome assembly GCA_025461125.1 of Carex kokanica. Classification (NCBI taxonomy): domain Eukaryota; kingdom Viridiplantae; phylum Streptophyta; class Magnoliopsida; order Poales; family Cyperaceae; genus Carex; species Carex kokanica. Next base: position 90,737 of record JAJGRX010000824.1, on the reverse strand, counting down.
CATGAGATATGAAGGGTCTGCAGAAATTTCATTCTACCTATCACTTTCTCATAAAATTCTTGATCACGGTTGTCACTTACCCTCCCAGAAAGATTCAGATATCTTAACTGAGTCAATCCCACAAACATCCCCAACTCTATTATGTTATCCTTGTCATTTTCATTGCTTACCACTTTGAGCAGTCTTTGCTTAGAACAATTCGGCATTCTTCCGTTACAAAAGAACAAAAGAGTGTGGAGGTTTGGGCTCATTATAAGTTGATCACAATCTGGATTGTGAATTGCCACACGGCGTGCCCTGCTCAAGCTCATTTTATCATCTGGATTTGAATACACCTGGAGAAAGTTTTCATCCTCGGCTTTTTGGAGAGCAAGATCTCGTAGTGAATTGTGTATGCGTAGAGTTTTGATGGAGTCATTAAATGATCTTCTCTCTACTTGAACCATGCTCCTAGCATACAATGAAAAAAAAATGATTTTAAATGGTCAATTAAAATTTCAAGTGTAATATAGCTTGCATATTGTGGCCCAAAAATTTCAAGCTTAATTAGCACTTAAAAGAAAGTATTGTTTATGTAACATAATATAAACGTTTATGAAATTTAAGTACAATGATTAAAGTTATCATATAGAAAATAGTTAGTATCAAAACAATTTAGTTTAATGTTGTATACATAAGCCGTAGATGCTGAGACTATTCAATTAAAACCAGCACGTTACATCAACACGTGTAAATCATTAAATGAAGATGTAATACCTTTGTACGAGATCTTCTAAGAAACTCTTCGCAGTTTCTTCCAATGTTCTGTTGTCTTCTTGTAATATGAAGCCCTCTGCAATCCACATTCGAAGTAAGGATGGGGCATCGATAGTATAGTCTTCGGGAAATGCAGCAAAGTACATAAAACACGAATTGAGAGCAAATGGCAAGTCCTCATAGCTGGTGCCTATGATTTCGCTACAATTTTTTCCTTCAACATGCCATCTCATTGTCCGGAACACGCTACTCCAAACAGCATGGTTGCGAGGCTTCTTTGATAAGAAACCACCCAAAACCACCAATGTGAGAGGCAGCCCACCACACTTGTGGACAAATTGACCTATGATATCAGAAAGATCATCAAAAGAACTATGATTTGGATCCTGATTAGGAAAAATTGTTTTTAACAAAAGCTCTCGGCTTAACTCCTCAGTTAAGAACTGGAGCATGTATGGTTCACTTATGGGATCCATGCCCTTAGGAACATCAGCGAACCTAGTGGTTACAAGTACTCTACTCCCATTATTTTCATTTGGAAATACTGCACCAATTTGAGTCCATAGATCGGTTGTCCAAACATCATCTAGGACTATGAGGTACTTTTTGCCTCTAAGAGATTTGTGAATCTCTGTAGGAATCGCTTCTACTTCATTTGGCAGATCACTCAATTTGATAGAAGGATCAACTTGTCGCATTATCTTTCTCAAAACATCAATTATTTCGAACCTTCCAGAAATAGCAAACCATATACGAACTTCAAATTGTCTTTTGACATCATTACTGCAAAAAAAAAATTATTATATTAGACATTAATATAACCAAAATACGAAGATGAAGGACTCAATAAAAATATACAAGTGAATATGGAAAAGTGGGTACACTGAAAATTTGATTTGCATTGCCAATCTATTGGGTTAGGGTTTGGGCCATTAGACTGGGGACATATATATATATAGATGCGTGTGCAACAGCGGTCAGAATGGTTTTATAGTTTTCTCTTTTATTTTCTTTTGTGCGCAATATCAATAAAACCCATGTAAAAGTGCGAATTCAGATATGCACGTAATTAAGCATGTACACAATTAAAATGAATTTAACAAACTCAATATAATATACTAAAGTGGATTAGCAAATATATTAATTTAGACTTTTTCTTACGCAATCAACCTCAAATTATTAATTTTACATCTACTTTTTTGTTTTACGCAAACATCACAAGTATTTCAACAAGGATAAATTTATTAAAGATATTGTGGTCATTTTATTATTTAAAATTAAGCATTTAAGTACCAAATCAACTTACCGGACTGTTTGACACTGATTGCATAGTTTGGAAGGTGATTGTCAAATTAAGAGTTATGAGCCTCTTATGAGATTACCTGATCATTCTAGAATTATAAAATTAGTTACTGTCCAAGACATATTCATTAATTGTTCTACCTATAAAGTACGTCACCAATGCTTTTCTTGACCGAAATTTTAATTAATCGAAAATAAATAAATAAAATATCGCAAAAGGGGTTTGATTTGGTGGAAATTTGATATCTAGATAAACCGGGTTAGTTTATCCTGTCCCACGGGATGGGTCATTTTAACCCGTCCTACTAATCCATCTCCGTTTGGTCTAATCACCGTTAATCAAATTAACTGAACAGGAAAAAAAACCAGAGACGGTACATTCATTCCCGTCCGACCACACAAAAAAAAAAAAAAACCAGAAACAGTATAGATCGTCCCGTCTCATGAGAGAAAAAAGAAAAAACGGGAGTTTTTGTCTAAATCTCCAACATCATATATAAAAAAATTGATATCAAATTGATAAAGTTTAAATCTCCACCAAATCTCCGACATAGTTATTTATGAAAAATTAAAGATGAAAAACTCCGACATAGTTATATCAAATTCGATATCCTGTTTTGTCTGTTTAATTCTCCGACATAGTTATATCAAATTTTAAGAACTAGAAGAACTTTTATTCGGTTCTAGGACGGGACGGTATAGACCGTCCCTTTTTTTCGATCGGACGAGAACGAATATACTATCTTTAGTTTTTTTTTCCAGTTAAGTTAATTTGATTAGCGGTAATTAGCTCAAACAGAGATGGATTAGTGGGACGGGATAAACCAACCCGGTTAACCTAGATATCGAATTTCCGCCAAACCAAACCCCTTTCGTGATATTTTATTTATTTATTTTCGATTAATAAAAAATTTCGCTCTTCTTGTGGTGAAGCATGTATATATCTCATCTCTACGGGTTTTTCCTCAATATATATATATAGCTTGAATGTAATAGAGCACTTTATTTAATTTCATCTTACATTGAGGACTCGATCGAGAAATATTATGACCAATTAAAGCTGACTTTTTTCTCATAAAATACATGTTTTAGATTAAGACAAATATATTAACCATGTTTTCCATTTTAATTATCTGAACTAAAGTGTGTAATTTTTATAAACGAAATTAGTGAAAAAAATTAAAATAGGGAGAAAGGTAAATTTGAATTAAATTGATTGTATAAATGACACATTTAGAAAATAAAAAAACGCATACCAATTGTACACTTTTCGTGCAAGAGTAGTCTTTCCGAGTCCACCGGTCCCGCAAATTGAGACCACAGAACGTCTCTTGGTGGTCTCATCAAGCAACTCCTTGACAATGTAGTCCTGGTCTGCCTTGAAGCCAACAATATCGGGATCAATATCAGGTAGTATCGGTGGTCTGACAGGTAGTTTGAAATCTGCACTGCCCTCGCCCAAATTATTTATGCCATATCTGACTCTGTTCTCTTCGATCTCTTTCATCTTTTCTAAGATCTGGTTTATCTCATCTACAAGGTTGCATACAGCTGGTAGTTTTTTGTTTTTTCTTAGCCATTTTCTTATGGTCACCCTGAAGACCGACTTTTGTGGGATATCCATGAGAAAGGTGTCTATGACATCTTCTATAGAATGGGCAATATCTCTGACCTCCGTCACCCAAAATTTCAGCCTTTCGTCTTTTATTCTCTTCTTGTCAACATTCTTCAGAAAAGCCTGAATCCGTTTGAGTTCATGGCTCACTGTCTCCACTTTATCATGGACGCCATATAGGAGTAAAACCTCTTGAACTGCAACATCAGCCAGCTTGCCGAGCACCAAATTTACAATGGTCTCAGCCATCCAGCTTAATTCTTCTCTGTTGTATTAAAGAAATTTGTGAGTGGATATATGTTTTGGGTGGTATCTGGACGAACTGTTTTGTGAATATAGCACTGTATTAGATTTGTTGTGCAGTACACTAATAAGATGCTGCGGTGGAGTTTAATATAAAGCTCTCAATTGGCCGACTGTTTGATGCATTCATAAGATTAATTAATTCATTAATAGAAAATGATCATGCATCATGTACGCCATATTGTCGGCCATTATTGTATTTTGTTTTACTTTATCTTGATTGTTTAAGAAAATATGATTGATCTACATCTCTACTCCATTGACTTTAGATCCCATCGTGGAATTCATAGTAGGTTCGATGTTCATCGGACCTATTTTGGTTCGATGGGTTTAATCACCATCCAATCTACATTAAGATGTGTGTGCTCTGCATTAAAATCCATGTGGATCTGTTTCCGTGCATACTGATTTTAATGCTGATCGGACAATGTTGGAGCTAGTTGGACCTAGAAGTAAGTCTGATGCCCATGGAACCTATTCCAATCTCGAGATCGTGAATGTGCACCATATTAAAAATGTATTTCTCAGCGCATCTCAAGGAACGAATCTGATTCAAATCATGCTTACCATGTCTTCCTTGTTAGATAATAAATAATGGGAAGGGATAATTAATTTTTAGCATGGATCAAAACATTCAAATCATCCGGTGCAGGTATATCCGTATATATGAATTCGGATCCTAAAATAACCCAATTTTTTATTTTTGATCCGGACCGTTTGTTCTGCTCCAAGGGGCCCGTGCATTTCCCGAAATTTTTATTAATAGGATTTTAAATAAAAAAAATATCAACAGTGAGGAAAGTTTTGCTGGATTTTGAAAAATAAGAAAAACGTTATGGTTTGTAATGTTCAGGGCACTGTAGTTAGACGTTATGGTCCATAACGTTCAGTTAATCTGATCGCTAATGATCTCTAATTTTAAAAAAAAAACACTGTAGCTGGACTTTGTGGTTCATAACGTCCAGCTACAGTGTTTTTTTTTTGTTTCAGTTTGCGATTTTTTTTTTTTAAAATCACTATAGCTTGACGTTATGGACCATAACGTCTAGCTACAGTGTTTTTTGTTAATTAGATATCATTAGCGATCAGATTAACTGAACGTTATGGTTTATAACGTCTAGCTCTAGTGCCCTGGACATTACAAACCATAATGTTTTTCCTATTTTTCATAATCTGACAAAACTGTTTCTCATTATTGATGTTTTTTTTTTTTTTCCTATTAATAAAAAAAACGGATGCATTTCACCACAGGCCGAATTGACCCGAATTTCTAAAAATAGCACAGTATTAAATTTGTGATGGAGCTTATATAAATTAAAATCTCAATTGGCCGGCTGTTTGGTGCATTATTAAGATTAATTAGTAGATCTAAAATGATCATGCTTGATATGTACGCCATATTAATTGTGTGTTGACCTTATCTTAATTGTTTAAGAAAAAAATGATTGTTCTACATCTACTACATTGACTTCAAATCAGATCGTAAAATGTGCACCATATTAAAAATGTATTTCTCAGCGGATATGAAGAAAAAAATCTGATTCAAATCATGCCTAAAAGAATTGTTAGATCTAAAAGTGCCTGTCTTTTGTACATGCATGTCGATCTTCATTGTTAGATAGTAAATCTTTTGTTTCTTTTGATCTATTAAACATGTAATATATTTTTATATTGATAAATTTTAAATAAGTCCAAGAGCATCAAGATTTCTATGGACTAAAAGAATTGGTTTTTATTTTCTGCTCAGGCATGGCTCATGGGTATATAGATCAAGATGATCCATTTAAAATTTCAATTCTTTGTTTGGGATTTATATTTTAAAATTTTAATCCTAGAAATATTAGATATTATAGTGTATTGATGAAGATATATATTAGCTATTTTAGATGTTTATAAGGGCACACTAGAAATTCTCCCATTTTTATTAGGTCTTAACACAACAACAAAGTAGGCACTTTTCGCGAGGGAACTTCGTCGCTAAAAGTACCGTCGCAAAAGAAAAAGCACGTTTATGACGGTACTCCGTCGCAAAAAGTCACTTTTTATCCTCGCGAAAAGTGCCTGTCTTTTGTAGTGTAATTTGTTTGCTTCAATGAAGAGCTCAGTAGGGGGGGCAGCAAGATCCGCAATTCACTCCCCGAGATCATTAGCTGCTAATTTGGCGCTTCTCGCGTGAGTACCTATATATATTGAATATCGTTGGTCCCAATTGTGCTGTTTTATACTAATTTTTTTCGATGGCATTAATTGAAAAAAAAAACAAATAAAATAAATAAGATCACCGTGAATAAATGTGTACAGGAAGGGTCTTGGAAAATTGATATTTAAAAAAGAAACAAACTGAGAATTTAAGCTATTAAACGGAGAAAACATTCAGTGATTCATGAAAAATGCATCAATTTCATGCCAACAATAGCTATGGTAATGCATATTAAAGTAGCTTCTTCAAAAAATATATCATACAAGTAGCTTCTTCAAAAAATATAGTACAAATAGAGAATCAGAATATTTGATCAGAGAATTGATATTTAATCCGGAAAAAAAAATTAGACTTCTACAAGTAAAAAAACGTATAAATAATATATAAAATTAGAATATTTGATCGGATGACTCAATTCAATATTAGAGACCTTTTAGAACATTTATTAATTTTGACTATAGAGTTCCATAATTGAAGTCCTAAACTCGACTAATTCATAAATAATAAAAAAAACTCTTTTATTCAAAATCCATTTCTTTATTGTTTTAAAAAAAATGATTAATACTCCCATGATTAGATCAGATTGAATGTGCACCATATTAAAAATGTATTATTTAAATTTTAGCGCACCGTGTTGATTGGCGTCCCTTCCTTCTAACAGTACTGTTATTGTTTCGATGAGAAGTATCAAATTTAAATTTAAGTGACACTACAATTTGTCTCATGTATCTATTTCCTGGGAAGTTCCTTTTATCATTGTGATGCCAGAGTAGAGTTTTGATTTTACCCGCCCGAGTCAGACCCGGCCCGGCCCACCTGGGACCCGTGCCCGCCCTGCCCGTGCCAGTGCACGGGTTCACGGGTTAACGGGTACGGGTTGAGAAGGGCCGGGCACGGTTTTTTTTTTATTTTACCCATGATACCCGTACCGTTTCAAACCCATACCCGCCCGTACCGACCCGTGGATCCGGATTACCCGTACCCGTACCCGTGCCCGTCTACCCGTACCCGAACCCGTGTACTTTTTTTTTTTTTTTTTGAAATTCAAATTTTTCCCCCCAAACCTACCCTACCCGGCTACCCACCCCCGGACCCCTACCCTTTTCAGTTTTTTTTTTTTTAGTTTTGTTTTAAAATTTCAAATTATACTCCCCCAAACAAAACTCTTTAAATACACCCCCATCCCTCACAAATTTTCACATCCCAATCTCAATATTTTCATCTCTCATTCTCTCAATCTCAATCTCAATATTTTCATTATTCTCAATTTTAATTTTGTTATTAAAAAAAATATATAGTTGTAAATTTAATTCACTCAACGAATACGCAAACGGAATTACGAAGGTATTGAAATTACGAAGTTCGTCACCTCCCGCAAAATTTTCCCGCGAGATTTAAAGGTTACATTTATTTCATGTTAGATTAAATTTTGTTAAATTGAAATATAGAATGTTAAATTTATATTTTGTTTCAATTAGTTTAACTTAAATTAGTTTTTGTTTGATTTTGTATAGAATGTTAATATTAGAATTGAATGTTAGTTTTTTTTTTTTGTAGAGTAATTATATATTTTTTTTCTAGAGTAATTTAAAATTTAAGTTATTAGATTTATTGTTGAATAGGTTTAGATTTAATTTTTCAAATTCGGATTTATTTTTAATTGGTTAAAAAACTATGTTAGATTTATTTTTTGAATATGTTAAGTTATTAGATTTATTTTTGAATAGGTTATATTTTATTTTTCAAATTCGGATTTATTTTTAATAGGTTAAATAAGTATGTTAGATTTATTTTTTGAATATGCTAAGTAATTTGCATTTATTTTTGAATAGGTTTAGATTTAATTTTTCAAATTCGGGATTATTTTTAATTGGTTAGATAACTATGTTAGATTTATTTTTTGAATATGCTAAGTAATTTGCATTTATTTTTGAATAGGTTAGATTTTATTTTTCAAATTCGGATTTATTTTTAATTGGTTAGATAACTATGTTAGATTTATTTTTTGAATATGCTAAGTAATTTGCATTTATTTTTGAATAGGTTATATTTTATTTTTCAAATTCGGATTTATTTTTAATTGGTTAGTAACTATGTTATATTTATTTTTTGAATATTTTAAGTTATTACATTTATTTTTGAATAGGTTAGATTTTATTTTCAAATTCGGATTTATTTTTAATAGGTTAGATAGGTATGTTAGATTTATTTTTTGAATATGCTAAGTAATTTGCATTTATTTTTGAATAGGTTAGATTTTATTTTTCAAATTCGGATTTTTTTTAATTGGTTAGATAACTATGTTAGATTTATTTTTTGAATATGCTAAGTAATTTGCATTTATTTTTGAATAGGTTATATTTTATTTTTCAAATTCGGATTTATTTTTAATTGGTTAGATAACTATGTTAGATTTATTTTTTGAATATGCTAAGTAATTTGCATTTATTTTTGAATAGGTTATATTTTATTTTTCAAATTCGGATTTATTTTTAATTGGTTAGATAACTATGTTAGATTTATTTTTTGAATAGGTTATATTTTAGCCGCGAGAATGTCCAACGACCCTGCCGCGAGATTGTCCCACGAACTATTTGACGTCGATCTGTCAACTTTTTATCCTAGTAGCTCCGCCCAAATGGCACCACCTAATTATCTAGAAAATTATTAAAGAAGGGACCAAATGCTACAACCAAATTATCAACAAGCACCCCAAATGCTACCACCTAATTATCCAGAAAATTATCGACAAGCCCCCGAAACAAGTGCACCATATTATCCTAACGATCCAAACATATTCATTCCACAAGAAACACATCAACCGACACCACCGTATGCATACGGAGGCACTTCTTCCATAGCATCGAGTCAATTCACTTCCCCTATAGAAGGTACTCCTTCGACAAGTGTCCCTGAAATTCAAGCCGAAGATGTCCCTCTTTCGACAAGTGCCCCCCCACAAGAACCAGCAGAAAAGAAGAGTAAAAGAGCTCCCGAATATAATGCGGATTGGATGCCCTGGTATGACGCGACTTACCTGGAGGATGGCACTCTGAAATATCTAACTTGTAAGGTAAAAGGTTGCAAGAGTAAGAGTTTTGAGTATAAAAAAACCAGTGGTATGACTAATTTTAAAACACATGCCAAGGGTCACAAAAGAAAGGGTGAGGTTCCACAAAAACATGCTGACCCGAGACAAATTCAAACCCTTATTAACCCGGATGGTACCAGAACACACCAGAAATATGATGAATCGGTAATGCTTAGTGAATTGGCCCGGTACATTACCCACAAAGAACAACCAATAAGTATGGGTGGTTGCATGAGTTTTGCCCGGTTGGTCATTCGGGGGTGTGGTCAACCAATGTACAGGAGGTTCCATCATAGAAATATGGTTACTGAAATAAAAAACCAGTTTACCAGTACAAAAAATGATCTACGAGCTATATTTGCATATCAACCCAATAAGGTCTCAATTACCTCTGATATCTGGACTGCCGGTAAACATGGACTTGGGTACTCTTGTATTACCAGGCATTGGATCGATGATCCTTGGGTGTTACAAAAAAGGGTATTAAGTTTTCGAGTTTTGGATTCCCCGCACACTTCTAGTGTAATTTACAGATCCATTATTGAGGTTTTACAAGAGTATAACCTTAAAAGAGACACAGAGAACAAGATTTTTTCTATTTCATTCGATAATGCTAGCAACAACGTAGCTTTCATTGAGATTTTTAAACGGTCACTTAACCCAATCATGAATGGTGAAATGTTCCACCAAAAGTGTGCTTGCCACATACTTAACCTCGTCGTGAAGGACGGCCTTAAAATAGAAGCCGTAAAACAACTGATAATTAAATTTAAGGGAGCTCTTGCCCACATTGTTTCAAACCAAGAAAGAAAACAACGGTTTGAGATTTTGTGTGGCCAGTTTGGATTGAACAGGTTGAGAGTACCTTGGGATATAGATACCTGTTGGAACTCCACTTATAGGATGTTGAACCGATGCCTTCCTTACTCAGTTGCCATAGGGAAGTTTTTGAGAAGCTCCACCCCCGAGAGAATGGAATTGGAACCCACCCGCGAAGAATGGCAGCAACTAGAAAGGCTTAAGAATTTTCTAGGAACCTTTTTTACAGCAACCGTCAAACTATCTTGCTCGTACTCACCGACGGCATTGAGTTGCTCAAACATCTCTGCCAAATTTCCAAGGTGTATCGTGACTTGGAAGTAGCTGAAAGCAACGACTCCTCTCTCACGCCGATCGTAGATGCCATAAAACAAAAATTCCTAAAATATTGGGAAGATGTACCCCTCCTGGCCATTATCGCAAGCTGCCTCAACCCGGCATACAAGAAGCAATTCACGATCATAATACTTCAAGCGTACAAAGAGAATCTACATTTAGACAAAACTGGGGTGGATACATATGTGAATTCGAAGTTCGATGAGATGTTTAACTTATACAACTCAAGAATAGGTGACAACCAAAACCAAGCGTCTTCGTCCCGTGCCGCCGCTAAGTATGAATCTTTATTAATCTTTATTATTTATAACATCTACATTATTTGTCCACTAATTTTTTTTATTTTTTAATAGTTCCACTTCCAGGAGCACCAGCAGTGGTGGATTGTTATCAGATTTCCAGTTGGAGAGCGACCCGTACACATCCACAGACGAGTTATTGAGCTATATTTCGATGCGCAACGAAAGTGAACAGGTTGACATCATGGCGTGGTGGAGGAGGAATGCAAGTCACTATCCAATCCTCACGATGATGGCCCGCGATGTATTTGCCGTGCCCGTGTCAACCATCCCTTCCGAAAGTTGTTTTAGTTTGGCGAGCAGGATCCTCTCCGACAAACGCAATAAGTTGGGTCCACATGTTTTTGGGAGACTTGTGTGCTTGAAAGATTGGATTGATGCTGAAAATCGCAAGCAATATCGCGATCATTAACCATCATCATCCGGAGTCGACACCGAAGAAAGTGGTACCGAGCCGCAGCCCGAGGCTAATTCGGATTCAGACGGTGCGGAAGAGAGCGACCAATGGTATATGAATGCTACCTTCTAGATAGGTAGTGTCGATATAAATTTCTAACCTCTTTTAATATTTATGGTTATTCTTTAATTATTAATTTCTAAACATTTCAATTAGTTTTTAAATTATTCATTTTAAAGAAGAACTACTAACAAAAAAAAAGTTAGAACTCCGCCTATGTTATTTTACATAGCCGGTCCCAAGCCCGGAATAAAGGAGGAGGGTAACTTTTATTTTTTAATCTATTGTTTTAAAATAATTCATAATTATTTTTAAAGTAACTGATTTAAGAAATTTTTTATTTATATTTTATTGTTTTAAAGTAATTGATTTAAAATATTTTAAAGTAATTGATTTAAGAAATTTTTAATTTATATTTTATTGTTCAAAATTTAAAGTAATTGATTTAAGATATTTTCAAGTAATTGATTCAAAATTAATAGTAATTGATTTAAGCAATATTGTTTTAAAATAATTCGTAATTTTGATTTGGATTTTAGTATCACAAAAATTATTGAGTTCAAATATGCAATCATGTCAAATGAATTTTGATTTGTATTTTATTGGTTTAAAAAGAAAACAAAAACAAAAACAGAAAAAGAAAAAAAAAACAGCAAAGAAAAAACAGCAGCCAAAAAAAAAAAAACCCGTCCGGACCGGACCGGACCAGACCCGTGCTACCCGGACCCGCCTACCCTTGACCCGAAACCCGCGTACCCGTGACCCGTGTTGCCCGGGGGGGTTGAGAGGGGCCGGGTAAGGTTTTTGAAAAAAAAAAAACCCATGCTAACCCATCCCGTGTCGCCCGTGACCCACCTCGGGTTTTACCCGTGCCCGTTTGCAAATCACTATGCCTGAGTACATGGTTTAATTATGATATATCCTATTGTGATACATTAATACTAACAAAATTTTACCGTGGGATATTTATATTATACAATAGTACTTAATTAATTTTAGAAGTTGCATACATTAATTGTTTGTGTAAATACAATTAATTTAATTATATATGATTGGTATATAGCTAATGTTCATTAAAGAATTGCTTCTTTTGGATTTCTAACATACAACCTCTCACACGGCGAGCATTTCATTTGCTACTAGATCAAAAGTAAATTCTCAAAAGGATATATTTAATAGCCGTACTAATATGATAAAGGCGAAAGCTGACATAATCGTTTTTTTTATGTGTGGTATTCTATACTAGCACTAGTGATTTGTGCCCTTAGTAAATTTGATGAGATGACTTATTCTCAAGGATCTAAATAGCGATTATAGCAGTATAGTGGGGAGACAAAAAAAAAAAAAAAGGCTATAGCGGAAGCTATCACACATAGCGTTTTTTTTTTTCTTTTCAAAATTTATATTCTATATTTCTGCTAATTATCAACATAATCAATATTGAAGAATTGGAGTAACAACTAAATAACAACTAATCTAAGTCTATACTTTTTTTAATCATGCAAATAAGAAGAATAAAAGATCGATCTACACGGTAACATTATTTAATAGTTCATACTTCATAGTATTACAGATTATAATAGACGAAGAGTAATTAATTTTACAAGTGAAATGAAGTTAGTATACCTATTTGAACATTTTATATATTATAATAATCAAAATCAGTTTTTAATGAAATGAACGGCAATAATTTTTGAAGTGAATACTAGACGAAGAGCAAAAAAAAGGAAGAAATTAATATTTGAATAATTTCTGATATATAATGAGAGACTAAATCACAAATAGGAACAGAAGCACATAGTTCATTTTTGTTGGACTATGCAATGATCTACTTAGTCTGTTTGAATAGATTTGCAAAACATATATTTGTTGAATTTTACAGTTTATTATCTTGAGATATTATGCAGATTAATGATGATATAAAGTTTCAATAAACATCAAGGATGTATCATCAAATGCTACGCATATGATAAGTCATTTTTATATACACCTTAGAATAGGATTTGACCTCCAAAACTGTGCCAAATTCCTTGTATTTTAGTTTAGTTTGGCATGAAATACATTCAAGAACCAAATTACTGCCTTCGCCATGTTTAAATTGCAGAAATCGAGCAAAACAGAGCCTAATCGTTCGTAACGATTGATAATCGTTGCTAACGATTAACTAGTCACACAGAATCGTTGGTAACGATTGATGTGCGTACATGCAAAATTTTGAATTTTTTGAATTCATTTAGTCTAAAGTCAAGTTGTCAAAATCGATGAAAAATGAATGATCCAAAATGAAGTTTTAGAAGTTATTTTAATGCATTCATTTTTCATCAATTATGACCGCTTAACTTTGTACTAAATAAATCCGAAACATTCAAAATTTTGCATGTACGCACATCACTAATGAAGTACATCGGTTTCAACGGTTTGAATTCATCTCGTTTGAAGTGAATACGATAGATTATGGAGTCACACCCTAGTTCTAGTCAAATTAAATAGTTACGGAGTCCTTTGAACAATCTGCCACTAACAACCTACCCCTTCCCTAATTTAAATCGAGTTATACAAACTTTGGATTTCTAACTGGATCAAAAGGCTGAGATTAATCTAAATGTAATCTTCATAAGTAAGAAAAGTCGATACCAAAATATAAAATTGCAGAAAATTTAGCTTCGACCTAAACTTTCTAATTAACTGAATGATTGTGATAGCTAGATACTTTTGGTTCTGTTAAGTAAGGAGGGATTAAGTCTTTCTTTAACTTCTTTTAATTTTCTTAGCCGCTTAATTTTATCAAACACCAATTTTTTAGTGCAGATTAAAATCATCTTATTTAATCTTTTTTTATCAGGATCTTAATTTCCTACTCGGACCCTAAGGCACCTCTCTATCTCTCTTTTAAAAACTTCTTTTTCACTCACATATCAAGACAATCACATATCGGTTGCTTAAGACAGATTAAGATTATATATTACCGATTGTCAATCAGTCAATCGGTCAATGACAGCTAGCTACTTTTGATAATTCGCAAAGTTAGCTGTCAATTCTGTTTCTGCCGTTTTTTTTAGTTACCATGGAAAAAAATAAAAATTAAATGAATACCACCCGGTTGGACCTATTTCAATACTTACCACCCACGCGTATCTAGTCCACGCACCAAATTGGACGGTGCGCGGACTGGGCGCGCGCACCGACCCAAATGACCTGGTGCGCGGACTGGACAGGCGCACCAACTCCCTGGTGCTTTTTATTCCCAATTTTTACTATTTTTGCTTCACAAATGGGACAGACCTCTGAAGCCCTCAGCACAGTAAAGAGTAAGTTTTTTTCACTTAGTCCTTTAATTTTTTATAATTATTTAATTATTTTTTTAATTTACTGTAAATTATTTAACTGTTAGATTTGTTCCGTAATTCAACCAACTATGATTGAAATTGCTTATTATTTTGGTGTGGAAATATTACAAAGGCCAAATGGTGCTTATTACAGTACCCAACCTCAAAAAATGTTCAATATCAGCCCAGGTTTAGATTTCAGAGGTATAACTAGGGAAGTGTACAAGGAACTGGGTATTGACCCGAATTATTACGAACTGGTAATGTCCGCAAGGATTAATATTGGCCAAGGCAGCCAAACATGGTTCCAACAGCTCCCTGTACTAGACGATAGCAGTTGGGGATTGTATATCCAAATGACCATGAATCTGACAACACCTTTCAAGTTCATAGAGTTGTATGTGGTTGCCAACCCCGTACAGAACAACAGACCATCAATGCAGTTAACCCAGGGTCGGGTCATTGAGCATTCAGTGACGGGTCCTACTCGGGCCCTGACTTTAGCGGGTACTAGTCGGTCCCCATCCGCAGGGGCTGGTCCTAGTCGGGGCCGATCTCGGGTTCCATCCTCCAGCTCTAGCCGGGACCGATCTGATACCCCGAAAACACGTTATTATCCCACTACAGACGAGGATCCCGAAGAACGGGAGGCAGAGGAAAATTGGGATGCTGACACTGCAGACGATGACCATAGTGATGAGGAGTCTGGTCATCCTGTGCTTGGTATGCGAAAGTGACCGATATCGGGTCGTGCAGAAAGACACCAGTTCCCAGTATTTCATGACACATCGGGGTTTCAAGAGGCTAACATCTTTTTTGCGAATTCAGAGGTTCGTTTGTTAATTTATATTTATATTTTAATTTACTTTTAAAATTTATAAATTTAATTTTTTTGAAAATTTTCAATTAGGTTGGAGAAATACATGAATTGTCGGAGGGGATGACGTATCACGACAAAGATCAAATGAAAGAAAAAATTCACCACTGGCACATAAAGGAGAATATCGAGGTCAAACAGACACACAGCGACACAGAAAGGATGAGGTATAAGTGCAAGAGCAATCGGTGCAAGTGGGGGTTGGTTGCGAGGGCCACAGGCTTTGGTAATTCTTGGGCCATCACGAAGAATGAGGAAAAACACACATGCCACGCTGATGCATCCAGGTCAGATCATGCGCAGTTGACATCCGCTATGGTCGCCAACTGCATAAAAATATCTTTGGAAAAGAATGCTGATATTAGTATCAGAGCTGTTAGTGACTTGGTTGCTCAAAAGTACGAGGACATTGTCCCAAAGTACAACAAACTGTGACGTGGTAGAGAGTTAGCAATTGCCCGGGCATTTGGTAGTTGGGAGGGGTCTTACGGGCTGATTGTCCCTTTGTTAGAGGCAATCAAAAGGGCAAATCCGGGCACCCACTATAGAGTTGTTTCAAAGCCTTCAGAAAAGGCAGGGCACCGATATTTCATGAGGTTGCATTGGCATGGGGACCATGTATAGAAGTGGTAAGTCATCTCAGACCCGTCATCAGCATCGATACTTGTTTCTTGTCAGGTAGATACAAGGGTAGGTTGTTGACTGTTACCGGATACGATGTGGAGAACCAGTTAATCCCGCTAGCATTTGGATTGGTAGAGAGCAAGGAGTTTGAGAATTGGGGGTGGTTCATGAAGTGGGTGCGGGAGTTTATAATTTGTTAAGGCAGATTCATGTGTGTGGTGTCTGACCGGCACAAGGGCATTAAAAAGGTGTTCATACAAGATAACCTAGGTTGGTCTGAGGCAAACGGGGAGTGTGCTCACCGGTACTGCTCTCAACATGTGTTTGAGAATTTTGGAAAGCACACTCAGGATAAAGTTGCTTCTAAATTTTTCAAGATAATGGTTTAAAAGAAGAAACCAAGAAGGTTACAGGAAGGCCTTGATGCAATCGGAAGGAAAAATCCTGATTGGTTGACATACTTGGATACATGTGGCAAGTCTAACGAAAATGACAATTAAGAACCAACTAAGCCATGGAAGGTGTACCAAGCTATGGATAACGGGGGTCGTTGGGCCATAATGACAAGCAATGGTTCTGAATCACTGAACAATGTGTTCAAGACTTCGCGCAGATTTGTAATTTATAATTCTCATTTCGCTATTTATTTAAATATTTTTTTTAGGGTTCTCTTAATTTAATTCTGATTTTTTAATTCTCGTAGGTTACCAGTTGCTGCAATTATTGAGGAGACATTCTACAAGTGTGTCACATGGTTCGTTCAAAGATATGAAAAGGCCGTGCAATGCCAAAACGATGGTCAGCTTTTCTCCACTCGTACGCACTTAAAGCTGAACAAGCACATCGATAAGACTAAAAAAATGAGCGCGGTTGCAATGAACAGAAGTGGAGAATTTATGGTCACCTCACATGATGACAAAATCCCATTTGACATAAAGAGCAACAAATGGGTGTACACGTCTAAAGATTGCAAGTACAAGATCGTTGTGAAGAACGACCATCAAGTGGAATGCTCGTGCCAAAAGCCTCAGCTCACCGGAATACCATGTGTACATGTGATGGCAGTGTGTAAATTAAGGTACAAATATCCTCTAATAATTTGATAATCATTACTATATTTAAGGATGATGTCACTTACAAATGTGTGAAAAATGTAGGAACTACGATCCAAATGTCTTCGTAAATTACTATTACAACATTCAAACACTCATCGACACATGGAGTGGTGAATTCCACACGTATGACAATCAAAGTGAGTGGTCAGCATACGATGGACCGGTCTTAGTTCCAGAGTCTTGGTTAATAAAGTTGGGTAGGAGAAGACACAACCGAATCCAAATGTGGATGGACATACTGGAAGGAAGAAAAAAAGGTCACCAACCAAACAGAGCAACCCTCGAAAAGAATGCGAGAAGGAGAATAGATGCTAGGAACCGTACTCAATAGGGTTTCATGAACAATTGGATGATGTATTTCACTTTATTTGTAATATTTATTTCTGCTACTTATGATGTATTCGAATTTATTTGTGCTACTTATGAGGTATCTGAATTTATATGCATCTACTTATGATAAATTCTGAATCGCTGAACATCTGAATTTATGTGCATCTACTTATGAGAAATTCTAAATATCTGAATTTTTCTGGTTCTGAGGGCTTTTTTGGTGGTTTGGTTAATGAAAAAGGGTAAAAATCAGAACAAAACAGCACAGGGGACGATGCGCCTGCCCAGTCCGCGCACCGTCCAATTTGGTGCGTGAACTGGGTACGTGTCACGTTAAGAAAATTTTATAATAAAATTTTAAATCATTTATTTATTTAGAACGTTTAAAACGGAATCGAAATTTGATTGACGAGCGAGGAATGAGAAATTAAAACATATTAAATGGGTTTATATTGAATTTTAGAATTATTCGGACCATTGATCCATCCTAGCACGAATCGCGAAGCACCCTATTTGATTAACCCTAACCCCTCTCCCTCTTCTCCCTTGTGTGGCCGGCCAAAGAGAAACAAAGAGAAAGAAAGAGAAAGAGAGAGAGAGAGAGAAGAAAAGAGAGAGAGAGAGAGCTCCAAAATCCCGTCGGATTGCGCCACCGTTCGGGAAATCGAGGGTGAAACCGAGAAGGCAGCAGTAGATCTCTCCTATCCCTTCTGTCGGTAAATTTTTCTTTTCCCTTCTTCGTCTGAAAATCTGAGATTTCTCGAATCCGCGGATTGTTCGTTTTAAACCCGAGATTCGTGTTAGAATTGATCGAACTCTAACTCCTTTGAGTTTCTCATCTCTCGGTTACCGATTTTCTCTGTAATTTCGTCTCTCAATTTGGATTTCCCAATTCTAGGGTTTTGATACCAAATTCTGAATTTAAACGCGGCATTGATTGATTAGTTTATTCCGACCGACTAGACTTGTCCTCGGTAGGGTTACCGCTGGTTCGGGAAAGGTTAGAACGTATAATGGTTAAATTGAGGTTTCGACCAGATTAGGGTTACACCAACCGGCCAACCGAATTGATGCGTAAACCAGAATAGCGAACCCGTACCGGGATGTGATCTAATTGTGATGATACACGTAATGTAGGTGTAGGCTCGGTTGAGCAAAGAATTGCGGGGCAGTCCGAGGCGCCGGAGCGATAGTTACGCGGTACGCCTATTGCCAGCAGGTGCGGGATTCTTGGACTTGTTTGATAATTTAGATTCATGAATTAAACTGCTTCCAATTGTCATGTTGAACTGCTTGATTGATTGCATAATCGAATTGTTTGAATCATATGCATAACCGTATTAATTTAGAAATGTTATGTACTGAAATCGCCTTATTGCGGGCCGCAACAACTTCCATTACGGGCCGCAACCAACTGCGTAGCTTAAAATGCAGGCTGACAGCTCTCTGACTACTTTGTTGCGGGCCGCAATGAACTCATTGCGGGCCGCAATGAATGTAGCAGAATAAAGGATAGTCTCTGAATACTTTGTTGCGGGCCGCAATGAATAGAGTAGAATTCAATAAACCCTCTGAATGCTTTGTTGCGGGCCGCAATGAGATCCATTGCGGGCCGCAATGAGAGCCTGAAAAATGTCAAATGGAGCTAGAAATTGTCTGGTAACTAAGTTGTGAGCCGCAATAACCCCATTTTAGTCCATAATGAATATTAGAGTTATATTTGCATGTTGAATGGTATATCGTTTGTTTGTGTGTTTTTGTTTTGGAACTACGGTCGAAAGTCCCCAACAATTTATGACTATCTAGGATGGTCGGTAATGTTTCGAAATCAACGCTGGGCGATGACTCGAAACCATGTGCGCATATGAGAATAATTAATCACTGCTGGGCGGTGATTGATTAAGATCAGTCAATGCTGGGCAATGACTGATCGTGACGGAGACTTTGGGTGACTGTGAGGAAACGATGGAATGATGTCATATCCAGTCTGGGACAGGAATGACAGTTTGGTTTGACGTTTTGCGAATGGACGATTCTAAGTTTAATGCATACGAATTTTTATCTGATTGTGAACCAGACCTTAGTTAATGGTTAAGCCAAAGCACTACGGATGGGTGTCAGATAAAGGGTCCAGCTGGTGGGCCATCTGTAGGTGTCAGTAACCCTACAGATGTGGGTTGGATAAAGGGTCCAGCTCGGTGGAACATCCGTAGGTGCTACCAGCTGTAATAAAATGAGTTAAGCCAGAAACGTGTGTTTGAGATTCATCTTGGAAATTCCGTAACTTGTGTGTCATTTGGTAAATTGTTGTCGATCATATGCACTTGTTTTATTTACGAATATGCATCTGTATGAACTGCTTTTGTATGGTTTCATTTCTGAATATAAATTTTGATTGCAAGTCCAATAATCTAAACTGTGGCAAATTTCGCACTGGGAATTTATTCTCACCCCCACTCTTGGGTTATTTTACAGGATCTGGGGCGTCGGGTTCTGGAGAGGCACGCGAGCTGTAGACCATTGGTAGTTGCCTCTGTGTGGCCTAATTTACCCTTTTTGTTGTACAGTTTAGGATAGGCCTGATGGTGGGTATCTGTACGAGATACTTTTGTTGTATGATATTTGACCAGACTGTATAACCTTATATTCGGATTTATATGTGTATACAGCGGGATGTGTTGGATATTCATTAGTTGTACATTTTCTGATTGAACGGGTAATTGCCTTGTAAACATACACGGTGTTGTATGTTTACGGCAGGGGACTGTTGCAACCCGTGGCTGCGGGGTGTGACAGTACGCGTGGGTAGTAAGTATTGAAATAGACCCAACCGGGTGGTATTCATTTAATTTTTATTTTTTTCCGTGGCAACTAAAAAAACAGTTGTTTCTGTCTGGTGTCCACTTTTCACACCTGCTTTTACTTTTTGGGGGGAATTTCATATATACCCCTCAAAAACATTGAAATGACGTATTTTCCCCTCTAAAATTCTTAATATCATATTTACACTTATAATCACAAATTTATCCAATTAGTAAATAACTGAAATTAATTATGCTTAATATTTTCTAAAATATAATTAATCACTTAATCCCTCCCCTCCCCTCCCCTTGTGTTGATCCCCTTGCCATAGCGGACAAAGCATATCTCTTCTCTCTCTCGCTCTCATCTCATCGCGACGTACTTGGGCCAATCGCGCCACTCCCTAATCCTCTATCTCCTTGTGCCGCCTCTACGACCCCTCCTCTTGGAACTGGAAAAAAGATTTTTAATCCCTCCCTCTCGGCTGCTTGTGCGCACATGTTAAGAATTATGTCGCATACATGACGAGATGAAACATAAGAACACATGAATTGAACACATAAAACAAGTAATCTAACCAATTTCTAATATTCAAGCTTACTGATACAACAATGGCGATAAACCAAATGTGAGGTAGAACTCAGAAATTACAATACAATTTTATAAATTGACACGACATGTCAGATCATTTATATACGACTCTAACAACTAAAGAAAATCAAGAAATGATTTAGAAATCAGTTCTAAACGATCACAACACGCCACGTCAGCAACCACGACACTCGTAGTGCTGATATGGCCCAATCCACACCTCTCAAGTATTCTCCGACTCGTCTCCAGTTGTCACTGCGGTTCTCTCCATTCCTTCCTCGCGATCCCACTTGTCAGCGACAATTTGTGATTAATGGTTTCTGTCAGCGTACTACCGTGGGTCTCGAGTGCAGCTTCCTCCCTGACTGAGTCAGCGTAATTTTCACTGCCCGAGCCCTCTTCCTCTCTGACCAAGTCGTCCATTCCTCTTTCTTCCTCCTCGCGACTTGGTTTTGGTAACTCACGGGAATTGATTTTGGTAACTCAGGAAATGAGTAACCAAGCTTGATTTTGGAAACAAAACCGATATGGACGAAAGCTAGCTGCAATAAGCTCATATGCCCGGTAATTTCTCTTATTGTCTTTTCATGTTATGTTTTCCTTTTTGCCCGATTAGGGTTTGATCCCACTCAGAGTACCAGTAACTCAAATGAGTTTCTAAATAAGTGTTAATCACTTTTTAGAAATTAAGATTTTTAAAGTTTATAAACTCTCACATTTTTAAAATTAATTTTAGAGTTTTTATTAAATCACGTCAACAACAAATTAAAAAAAATAAATAATTTGAACCAATTATTTGACTAATATGAAGTTTATAAACAGCATTTTATAAAGAAACTTTTTTACATAGTTGCTAAATAAAAAGAGAAAATGTTTTATTACCCAACTTATTGTCCCCGCTTTTTACCCAAACTACTTTCTAAAGCATTTTAACTGTCCAAATCCAACGACTTCCAAC
This sequence comes from Carex kokanica, assembly GCA_025461125.1. Classification (NCBI taxonomy): domain Eukaryota; kingdom Viridiplantae; phylum Streptophyta; class Magnoliopsida; order Poales; family Cyperaceae; genus Carex; species Carex kokanica. The sequence goes on along the minus strand of JAJGRX010000824.1, from coordinate 68,936 downwards.
AACTTTCTTTTTAAAGAAATTTCCCGATCTGATCTTCTCTCTCCGTTTGTTTCTTCCTCTGCAAAAACAAAAGAATTTGATCTCTCCTCCCGATCTCTCCTCCAGATCTCTCTGCTCCCTCCACTTTGCTTTCTCCCCTCTCCTCTCCTCTCAACTACGCGTGACGGCAGCGGCAGCGACGGTGAGGCACAACGGCAGCGGTAGCACCGTCGACGCACGGCGGCGGTGACGCGCGGCGGTAGCGACAGCAACGATCTGGTGAAATTCAGTCAGCGTGATTTGGAGAGGCAGAAATCGCTTAGAGCACTGTTCGACCATGCTTGCCAGGTGTTTGACAAAATTCTTCTTATATTAATGTAATATTTTAATGTGCTTTAGGTACCCAATTCATCCCCAACAGCAGCATCAGCAAGTTCAGACATGTATGGGGCTGCCGTTTTAGATACTTGTGAGCAAATAGTTGCACGAATGCATAACCTGTTGTTAGTAAAAACAAGCATGGGTCTTTTGCTAAGGTAATCTTATGATGTATATATTTTACTTTCAAATACCCATAGGCTTCTATTTCACCAACATTAGCATTACATATTTCCTGATATTACATATTCATCATTCATCATTAATTTCGTAATATTTTACATACTTCATCAGTAATTCCACAGTATTGACATACAATTTTACAATATTAACAGAGTTATTTTACAGTCTTGTTTCATTCATCATTCATCATTAATTTCACAGTATTGACATACAATTTTACAGTATTCACATTGTTGTTTTGCAGTATTTGTTTTATTCATCATTAATTTCAGTATTTTACATACTTCATAAGTAATTTCACAGTATTGACATATAATTTTACAGTATTCACAAAGTTGTTTTACAGTATTTGTTTCATTCATCATTCATCATTAATTTCAGTATTTTACATACTTCATAAGTAATTTCACAGTATTGACATATAATTTTACAATATTCACAGAGTTGTTTTACAGTATTTGTTTCATTCATCATTCATCATTAATTTCAGTATTTTACATACTTCATAAGTAATTTCACAGTATTGACATATAATTTTATAGTATTCACAGAGTTGTTTTACAGTATTTGTTTCATTCATAATTAATTTCACAGTATTTTACATACATCTCAAGTAATTTCACAATTCTGGCTAATTGTGCTAACATATGCGCCCTATCATTTTCCTGTCTCCTGATATGCATAAATCTAAATCCCTTACAAATCTTTTTTTTTGTAGGATGACATTTCTAAAGAACGTGTCGTTCTAGCAATGAAGCTCATCACGCATCCAAATAATTCGCATCAGCGGTGTATGAAGTAACCATCCAAATATTGCAATGATTGAACAGCTTTTTGTTTGTGTTTGATGTTAGATACAGTTAATGTTTGATACAGTTGAAAATATTTGTGAATAGTGAAATGGTAAATGGTATAGTTGATGGTGAAATGAAATGGTTAAATGGTACAGTTGATTTTAATGATTTTTTTGTGGTGAAATGGTACAGTTTATGTTGGGTGAAATGTTACAGTATATGAATTTTTTGTGACTGGTGTCATTTTATAGTTTGTATATGATGTTTTTATAGTTTCATGTGTCAAATTTACAGTAATGAAATCTTGTAGTTAACATCTGTTAGATTTATAGTTTGCATTTGCTAATTTTATAATATTGAAATCTTATTTTACATGATATATATACATATATAAATATTAATAATTGAAGAAAAAATGATGAATTTAAAAAAAAATTCAATTTTTTTTTATTTTAATTTCGAAAAAAAAAATTAATTTTGCATAATTTTAAGTGTAATTTGTAAATAACAACAAGTTTTAGAAGTATGTTTTTCAAATCTTCTAGAAGCTTGAAGTACAGCCGTATAAGTTTTGGAAGTGGTTTGTGTTAAGTCTTCTAGAAGCTGAAAGTACAGTTGAAAGTATAGTTACTTTTCTAGTTACTAACAGTTTTTAACTAACTTGCGTAAAAACTGGGTTGTTAGAATTTTTAACTAGGTATTATGCATGATTTGTTGTTGAAGTTACAGTATTTATTATAGTATTTTACAGTATTCGCGCAAGTCAAATGACAGTTTTTTTGGTGTAAAAACTGGGTACAACTCTTTGGGTACAATTAGTCAGACCCAAATAAAAAACTCTCCAATATCTCTGAAACTAGATTAGAAACTCTCACCTCATATTAGAAATTCCAATAGTTTCAGGAATGTAGATGCTCTATTCATTAATATCGATCTCAAGTATTAACTGTATTTTAAATAATATTAAGCATAATGAATTTTAGTTATTGATTAATTGAGTAAATTTGTGAATTTTGATAATTTAGAAGGGTAAATATGATATTTAAAATTTTAGAGGGGAAATACGTAATTTAAAAGTTTGTGAGGGGTATACATAAATTCCCCCTATTTTTTTAGGAATAATTTTCTATGTGCCTCTAAAGACCGACATTTTTAAAAATACCCTAAGTTAATTACAATTATTAAATCTGCCCACGATTCGCTGGATTTATTAAATATGCCCAAACCTGTCAATTATTGGCCGGTCCCGAATAAACCTCCCCACCGGCCAATTATTGGCCGGTCCCGATTAAACCTCCCCACCGGCCAATAATTGGCCGGTCCCGTGCCATTTACTGTTTTACCCCCTATTAATACCCCAGAACCCATCCTCTCTTCCCTCACCTCACACAGCCTTCACGCCGAAAATAGTAGGTAATTTTTTTTTTATTATTTTAATTATTATTTTTTAAATATTTATAATTAAGGTTAATTAGTTTTAATTAGTTTTAATTAGTTTAAATTAAGTTCAATTAAATTTAATTAGTTTTAATTAATTTTAATTAGTTTTAATTAATTTTAATTAGTTTTAATTAATTTTAATTAGTTTAATTAGTTTTAATTAATTTTAATTAGTTTTAATTAATTTTAATTAGTTTTAATTAGTTTTAATTAGTTTTAATTAGTTTTAATTAGTTTTAGTTAAGTTTAGTTAATTTCAAGGTTCTAAATAGCATTTATAGCGTCGTAGCGGGAAGGCTAAAAAAAAGCTATAGCGAATAGCGTCGCTATAGCGGAAGCTATTCCAAATAGCGTTTTTTTTTTACATTTCGTATATTCAATATTTGTACTAAATATCAACATTATCTAAAGTCTCATAGAACAATAAATAACAGTATAACACCAAAGTAATTAAGAAATTATAATATTCATATTGAACCAGTACAAAGTTCAAATTACGGTTCAAAATATCCATAGTAATATCATAAATTATCGATTTTTCCTATTAAAAATATCTGAAGCATCATGATTCATGACATAATCTATTTTTTTTCTATTCAAATTTTAATTTCGGTTTGGACTTTTTTTCTATTCAAATTTCTATTTCTATTCCCAATTTCAAATTGATTTATCTGTAGCAAGTAGCAACAAATTCAATTTCTGTTTGAAATTTTTTTTATCTTTATTTAAAACTCATATAAATTGCTTAAAAAAAACTCATATTGTATAGCGCAAATAGCGCGAATAGCAGACCGCTATAGCGCTGTAGCGGCCGCTATAGCGGCCGTAGCGCAAATAGCGCATTTTGATGTCATAACGTAGCGTTTGGGGTATAACGCCGCTATAGCGCGCTATTTAGAACACTGGTTAATTTTAATTAATTAAACTTAACTAAAATTAATTAAAAAGTAATTAAAATTAATTAAAACTAATTAAATCTAATTAAAACTAATTAAAATTAAGTAAATATAATTGAACTTAATTAAAACTAATTAAACTTAATTTGAACTAATTTTTTTTATTATTCAGAAACTGTGTAAATTAGTAACCTGTCAAATGATTCTCACTTTCAAAATGTAGTTTGATCACAATGTCATTGATTTATGTACACTGTGGTGGTAAGCTTGAAAATAATACAGATGGGCCTTATTACAACAAAGAACCAATTGCTTCAGTTATGGCTAACGATGATATATCTCTTTTGGACTTGAAAGTCATAATTTTCGATTACACCCGTTTTAATCCAGAAAGATGCAACCTTGAATTGGGGACCCGAGTTTGTAATGGAAAAACCGGGAAATATTCACTTGCGAGAATTACAGATGAAAATACATGAAGAGGGTTGTGTGGGTATTTTAAGGCCAACGGAGATTTTGTAATTGATATCTATGTTAGAAGAGTTCCGAGAGAGGCAGGGGTTGGAAGTTCTAGTCAATGCTCAGTTGCAATGGAAACTCCCGTCGTGCCCCCAACAGAACGAGAAACCAACTATCCCCCTACTTACCCAGAAACGAACTATCCCCCTACTTACCCAAAAACCAACTATCCACCTACTCACCAAGAAATATACTATCCAACTACTAACCCAGAAAACTAATATCTAACTCCGCCGCAATCACGACCTCAACCAATACTCCGAATTTGTTCCCCACCTAGACCCGTGCATGAGGCGTCTTTACCATTTTCAGGCCCAGTATACGATGAAGTTGGGTCGAATTTTGAAAATATCAATGATATCCCGGGTGAACGCTTGCAAAGTGGGGATGAGTATGATGGAGATGACTGGGACTCTGATCACCTAGAGGGATGTGGTGGAGACGGTCAAGTTCAAACAGCCGAAGGGCCCATTTGGAGCAGCTCTGGCTCAGCGCCGCTTAGCGGGCGGAGTGATACGCACCCGTTCCCGGCCTTTAATGATGTATCTGGGTTTAGAGAAGCAGATACTGGTTCCCGTGGGCAACAGAACGTATACACGGGTGAGCTGGCCGCAAACCAATATTTTAAAAGCAAGGATGAATTAATGAAGAAGATTAGGGAGCACCATGTTCATAAGAATCAGGAGATAAGAATGAATAAGAGGGACAGCCGCCGAATTTATGTGGTGTGCAAAGATCGGCGTTGTGGTTACAAACTAAGAGGAAAAGCATCAGGATATGGAGATGTGTGGGTTATAACGAAGCAAAACAAGCCTGACACATGCAGGACCGAGTATACAAGAATCGACAATGAATGTCTGACGGCATCAATCATTGCCGATGTCATTGGGAACAGCATTAAGACTGACCCCTGTAGGAGCATCCAGTCGGTGGCAAACTGTGTTATGGCTGTGTATGCAAAGTCACCCTGAAATACAACCAACTGTGGAGGGGTCGTGAGCTTGCAATAGCTCGAGAATTTGGGGTTGGGAGGATTCGTACGGCTTGCTGAGACCACTATTGATGACAATTTGCGTCAAGAATCCCTGATCAAAGTACCATTTTCTGACCAGTCCGATACGAGACAAAGACACAAGAGTAATAAAGGAAGGTCAAGTTCAGTTCAGGGCCGTTGCCTGGGCTTTTGGTCCATGCATTGCAGCGTTCCGGTTCTTGAGACTGGTGATCAGCATAGATGCATGCTTCTTGTCAGGGCGGTACGAGGGGAGGCTCTTGATATCTTGTGCCTATGATGCCGAGAACCAACTGTTGCCTCTAGCATTTGCAATCGTGCACAAGGAAGATGCCGAGAATTGGGGTTTCTTCCTGCAATGGTTGAGGAATAAAGTGCTTGGATATAACCAATTCGTCTGTGTTATATCAGACAAGCACAAGGGGATCAAAGCTGCACTTACACCAGAATACGGATGGTCTTCAGAGCTCTTTGTGCACAGGTTTTGTATGCAGCATGTTGCTGACAACTTGGTCCAGAACTGTGAAAAAGAAAGGTGGTACGGCCAAAGGTTCAGGGAAGGAGCCAAGAAAGCTGAAAAAGATGTTTGAAGAGTTTGCTAAGGTATTTGTAATGTACACCATTTCATTTAATTTTTTCAAAACTCTACTCTGAAAATGAAATAACACCTGTTCATTTTGTACAGCTAAATCCAAGGTGCAATGCATATTTGCGGAAGGTTGGCAAAGTTCGTCCGAATGATCCGACAGAGCCGCTAATTATGAGAAGATTTTCCAAACCTGTGATGGAGGATACCGGTTTGGTATAATGACAACAAATGGCTCTGAGTGCCTCAACAATGTTTTCCGGGATAGCCGTAGAATGCCCGTTGCTGCCATAGTAGAGGATACATTCTACAAGTGCAACCAATGGTTTGTTGCACGGCGACAGCGAGCCATGGAATTGAAAGACAATGGCCAGACGTTTTCCACCCGGGTTTCGGAGAAGTTGGGGAGAAAATGGGAGAAAGCTGCAACAATGCGTTTGGTGCCTTACACACATAGCCAAGGCCAATACCAAGTTTCAGTTCCAAAGAGTTTATTCCTTGCCGTCGCAACGACCTGGGAGTTATGGAGTTGACACGCAGGGAGTGCATGTACATTGTGAAACGCGGTCCCGACAACCAAATGGAATGTGAGTGCAGAGGTATCCAGTTGACCTCAATTCCGTGCGCTCATGTGTTAGCGGTTTGTCGGAACTGAAACTGGTGCGAGGAAACCTTTGTTGCACACTGGTACAATGTGGACTACCTTCTAAGTACTTGGAACGGGGTGTTTGCTCCTATTGGCAATATGGAATATTGGCCTCCTAATACTGAGCCAACAATTCTCCCCGCGCAAGGATGGATTAGGAAGGGGCGGCGAAAACACATCCGTCATGTAATGACAATGGATGAACTGGAAGGTAGGCGACAGGGGCATCAACCTCGACGTTCCACTGTCGATAGGCAACGAAGAGATACGTTAAACATTTATCAAAAATTATATTTCCTTTCAATTTGCACCAACTTACTAAATAACATATACAAATGCAGATGCAAGAATCGTGACCAATCAGTACGAGAATGATCCAGCTAGGGCAAGGGCAAGTGTGTCGGGAGGGCCACGGCATTCTCCCGCTACAAGTCATTTAGATGCGTTTGTTATGTTCGCGGAAGCAATGGGGGATGCCCTTAACTTAGGAGATGAGGCGATTGGATTGCAAAGAGAGCCATCGAGAAGGTCAACTAGTAGGCGTACAACAAGGGCATCTGGAAGCCAAGCAGGGCCGTCTGGAACCCAAGCAGAGCCATCTAGTAGGCCATCTGCCGGAGCCGGTTTCTTTAGGGGATTTAGTTTTAGGCGTAGTAGTAGTAGTAGTAGTAGTAGAAGGTGATTTATCTCTATTATCACACTTTTTTATTTATATGTTGTAAACTTTTTTTTATTCCAAGTTGTGTGGAGTATATTGAATTGAATGATACGTCTGCAAAATTAATTGTGACTCTGAATAGTAAAACACCAAACATAAAACAAGAACAACAAAACATATAACAACGAAACATATAACAATAAAATAATGAAACACCAAACATAGCACAATAAAATAGTAAAACACCAAAGAACAAGTAAACCAGTCCGCAAGATGTCCACCATTTGGTAGAGGCCTAGATTGACGAGATACCGGTCCATCAACCGGTAGTACTGCAAGTGAACGCACCGCAGCTTCACATCTAAAATAGACTTGTCCTACATTGACAAATTTAATCCACATGGTGTTAACACATCAACACTTAAATTCAAGAAAATTTGAAAAAGAGAAAAAAAAACATACCTCACGAGAAGCCAGTGAGACCCGGTGATCGCGGTGGGGCACCCACAGAAGAGGACTGAAATGCTCTGTGCTGCTAGTCGCAATCGGCTCGTCAACTATAGGTGATAATGGACGAAGCCTAGGCCGTCCTCTAACCATCCTGATTTCATTAATAAGATTATGTTAACCGACGCTATGTGAACCGTAAATCATAATTGTAGTAAGAAATGCAAAAAAACAGCTAAAATAGGCTTAATTACGCTAAAAACGGATAAAGTATGATTAATTACGCTAAAAACGGTTAAAATAGGCTTAATAACGGTAAAAACCGCTAAAATAGGCTTAACTACGCTAAAAACGGCTAAAATATGCTTAATAACGGTAAAAATAGCTAAAATAGGCTTAATTACGCTAAAATCGGATAAAGTATAATTAATTACGCTAAAAACGGTTAAAATACACTTAATAACGGTAAAAACCGCTAAAATAGGCTTAACTACGCTAAAAACGGCTAAAATATGCTTAATAACGGTAAAATAGCTAAAATAGGCTTAATTACGCTAAAAACGGATAAAGTATGATTAATTACGCTGAAAACGGTTAAAATAGGCTCAATAATGGTAAAAACCGCTAAAATAGGCTTAACTACGCTAAAACCGGCTACAATAGGTTTAATAACGGTAAAAACAGCTAAAATAGGCTTAATTACGCTGAAAACGGATATAATAAGCTTAATTACGGTAAAAACGGATCAAATAGGCTTCACGATGGTACAATATGCCAAAATGTGCTTTATTTTGGTAAAATAGGCTTAATTACGCAAAACTATACTTAAGTACGCTAAAATATCCTAAATGTGCCAACATAGGCTTAATTAACCTAATTATGCTAAATTTTCAGATATCAGGCTTAATTGTTTTAATTATGTTAAAACATTCTAAATTTCGCAAAAATATAGTCACCAATGCTAATTATACTTAATTATAAATACATTGACCTAAATCATAAACCGTATACCCTAAATTTTACTAATTACTCTAATTACTCTCTAATTACAACTATTTATACACATTATACAAATTCTGGCAATTACTAACAAATCCTAACATTTTACAACTATTTTGCTCTAAAAAATAAATTCTAACAAAGTATAGGGACTTACTTGCAAATCTGGGAAGAGAAGGAGAAATCCGGGAGAAATTGCTCAACCGAGGAGAGAGTGTAAAATTTGAGAGAATGATTTGTGTGAAAATGAGAGAGGGGTGGCTGCCAATATATAGAAATTAATTATTTTCGGGACCGGCCAATTATTGGCCGGTGGGGAGATTTAATCGGGACCGGCCAATAATTGGCCGGTGGGGAGGTTTAATCGGGACCGGCCAATAATTAGCCGGTTTGGGCATATTTATTAAATGCAGCGAACCGTGGGCATATTTAATAATTTGTGATTAACTTAGGGTATTTTTAAAAATGTCGGCTCTAAAGACACCGAGATTTTTATTTTTACCCAAAAAAAAAATTAATTTAATATAATTAACCAAGTTTCGGAAAAAATTCTATTTGTACCCAAACCGTAAATAATATTTACGGTTTGATTTTTTTTTTTTTTTTAGAGAAAAATAGCTAAAATGCTGAAATGAAATATAACACAATAAATCGAATTGTTTTTTTAAATATTTGTTAGAAAATACGCTACGAATAGGGCCGATTTTGTGCTAAAATACAGTAAATTACAATAATTATGCTAAAATACGGTAAATGTACTAAAATGCTGAAATTACAATAATTATGTAGAATTATGCTAAAATACGGTAAATTACGCTAAATTACGTATGAATTGGGATGATATTTTCACTGAAAAGGCGAAAAACGACGACGAAACTTTAAACGGCCATAAAACGGCGCTCGAGTGTCCGATTTCAGCAAATGACCACTTTTCGGAAAGCTTGTGAAAATGCGCATCGTCCGTGCTAGTGATGCCAGATTGCCAAATTCAGAATCGCCAAAAAACAAAGAGAAGGGCCTCAAAACTTCAGTTGAAGTTTCTGATTAAGATTTTCATTTCTATTCTTCAATCTACGTAGCTCAGTAAATTAGTTATCTAATGAACTTGTAGAATACCAATTTTTATTATTTTTTGGAATTTTTTACTATTTTTTATGATTTATGAAAGATGCCACAAAATCGGCCCAATTCATACGTAATTTAGCGTAATTTACCGTATTTTAGCATAATTCTACATAATTATTGTAATTTCAGCATTTTAGTAAATTTACCGTATTTTAGCATAATTATTGTAATTTACCGTATTTTAGCACAAAATCGGCGATATTCGTAGCGTATTTTCTAACAAATATTTTAAAAAACAATTCGATTTTTTTGTGTTATATTTCATTTCAGCATTTTAGTTATTTTTCTCTAAAAAATATATATATATTCAAACCGTAAATAATATTTACGGTTTGAATTTTTTTTTTCAAACCGTAAATATTATTTACGGTTTGGGTACAAATAGAATTTTTTTTCAAAACTTGGTTAATTATATTAAATTAATTTTTTTTTGGGTAAAAATAAAAATCTCGGCTAAAGACATCTCCAATTTCTTATTTACCCCGCAAGAGTTGCATTTATCTTTTTTACCACTTAACACTTACAACCATTTTTTATTTACCCACCACTTGACTAAATCAAAATTATCTCTTATTAAATTATAAAAAATATTGATTAACCTTTGATTAAGAAAAACCCTTGAATTAAGGTCTCTCTCTAGACTCCAGGCTACCTCGCTTCTTCATTGGATTTGCTCTTCTTCTTCTTCTTTTTAACTTTGGCAGAGGCCTGATTGCTTCTCTCTCATGAGTCTTGATCAAGGTCTCTCTCTGTCTCGTTTTTTCTTTTATTTTCTTTGAATTGGAGCAAGATCGATTTCTTTCTGTCTCCCTCTTCTCACTCTCATTTCTAAATTTGGTAATTTGGTAGTTTCCTTTTAATTTTTACCCTAATGAGTTTCAAATAAAATATCAAGGAATGCTAGAGGAGCAACTTGGAGATTCTTGAATATAAGAGGCGAACTAGCTAATCTTATGCAAGGTAATGATTTTTTTTTTCTTTTTCTTTTTTGTAATCTTGAATCTTTCCGTCTGATTATAACATTCTCTATTCTTAATCGTATCATTGTATAATAGTTAAATCGGTTTAATATTCAGGACGAATTTACTATGATTTTAGTGGTAATTTAATAGTCGGAGAGAGATGTACTTGGAAAATCGGCCGAGTCGAACCGGTATCTGTCAGGTCCGAGCCGATATGTTTCCGAGTTTCCTGCCCAAGCGTTTTTTCCGTCGATTTAGAAAATCGGTTGTACCTGGTTGTCTCGGCCGAGTTAACTGATTTTTGGTTCGAGTTAGTCGGATTCTTCAGTTCTAAGCCGATTTCTTCTGAGTTTTGGCCGATTCTGGATATTTTGCTTTTTTCTAGATCTGCAACAATTCTATTCCGTAAATAGAACGAAGGAGAGGAGAAAGAAAGGAGTGGGACCGGTCATTACAATTCGAAAGAAATGGGCCGAACCTTTTTGGGCATTTTCTTATTCAATACTTATTTTCGGTTAAATATTTATCTTAGCTCTGAAGTCAATTAAGAATTGTTCCACTCTGTGTTGTAACCAACAATTTTTTAATTAGCTAAGGAAAAAGTATTGAGTAGAACTAAGGTGCTCTTAAGCTCACCAAGCCCTTTGTGAGCTTAACTCAAAAACTTATCGGATTGACTTCAAACGACATTTCCAAACCGTTAGATGTTCAATCTATATTAAAATGTGCTTGGAGACCAAATTTTACATTTTTTGGAATTTTTTTACTATTTATTAAGATGGTTTGAAAATCGCTGTTTTCCAATGGTGCAGAATTTTAATAAAAACAACGGTTTTCAAACCATCTTAATAAATAGTAAAAAAATTTCAAAAAATGTAAAATTTGGTCTCCAAGCACATTTTAATATAGATTGAACATCTAACGGTTTGGAAATGTCGTTTGAAGTCAATCCGATAGGTTTTTGAGTTAAGCTCACAAAGGGCTTGGTGAGCTTAAGAGCACCTTAGTTCTACTCAAAAGTATTTCAACGCTGTTTAGTTGTGGGTGAATGAAGTGGGACATATTTCTATATAAGCTGTCTTTTTCTTTCAAAAAATACAAGACTAGTCTAGAACTGACAAAAACAAACAAAGCAAGTCATCCGCTATGACCCTCTTGAGATCATTCTGTATGATTCCAGTGGTTGGCTTATTCTTCAAAACAATGCAACCGAAAATACATATTTATTTGGTTTGGTCCTCCGTAAAAGGAAGATGCAATGGAGAAAAGTAGTTAGTTCCTTTTTTTTAATTCAATTTGCAAAATGGATATTAAAAGCCGAACCAGTTGCTTGCCTCGAGTCGGGGTGTGATAGCCCTGTTCATTCGTCCCGACAGAAAGGACGGTTGTCAAATAAGTGGGAGTAAAGGAGTCAATCCCTAGAAAAAAAACCTATCCTCTTATGTGTTTGGGAAAAGAATCAAACTAAACCTTCACCAGCTTTGTAAAAAACAAACTAGTTGTCCAAACATCAAGAGAAAAAAAAAAAAAAAAAAAGCATTTTCAAATGACTAATGCAACTTATTCTACTAAATGCTAGAAGAAGCAAACCAACATGCTAGAGACGAAATTCCACTCTACTCTGTCCCACTCGAGTGAATTGGTTTCGAGAGCATTCTGCCACTTTTTGGTGATTTTCACTTTCAATCAACCCTCCTCCTGGCATTCTACTATCCTCTAATAGATTTATTCTTTTTTTCACAAAGGTTCTTTGCTGGCTTGAGAAAAAAGAAAAGAACTTAATTGTATGGACCTAACTCCAGTTTACCGTAGCAACTACAGCAAGCTGCCTAGGACTTAAGGAAAAAATCTAAGTTCTTCTAGAAAAAAGAAAAGAACTTAATTGTATGGACCTAACTCCAGTTTACCGTAGCAACTACAGCAAGCTGCCTAGGACTCGAGGAAAAAATCTAAGTTCTTCTAGAAAAAAGGAAAGCGGGCGTTTTGATGATTCTTTCTTTGTCAAGATGAAAAAAGGATCACCGTCGAGAATCGTCTAATTGCTTCTTTGGATGAATTATCAGGGCTGCCAGGAAGCCATAAAAGTTAACCTGATATCACTACCCATAAAAGTAAGCCCACTCTAACCAATACAAACTCAAGAAGGTGCATATTCCAATGATATAAAGATTTAATTTTTTTTATTAAATCTTTTGTATTAACACAATTTTTGGACAAATTATATTTTTACAATTTTTTTCCTATTTTTAATGCAAAACGTTTTTAAAAAAAATCGAGTTTCCGATCCGATTCCTACCGGTTCACCTGATTCTGATTCCATGATCAACTTACCAATTCCGATTCCGATTTTCAGAGCTATGAAGAGAACATCTGTCTTTTGTTAATAGACTAAGAAATGCATGTTAAAGAACTTGATGAAGGAATGGACACATGCTTTGTATCAAGTCCCATTCATTATTTCGGAACAAGAATTGTTGGGACGTTACTCCTTCGGAAAATTAATATGACATTAATTACTTCCCTTAAGTGCATAAGCCTTTTCAATAGTCTAGCCTAAATGTGGAATTCCACCTTTCTTCTCAGTTCCATGGGGATTAATTATAGTATTTTTGTATCTTTAATTTCAAACTTGTAATCTTTAGATAGTATTTAATTTTGGATGGGTAGATGAAAGTACCATTGACACATGAGACCTACTGCTCAGTCCAATATACAAATGCTCTCTCCAATTTTTCTCCTCTCATTAAACAGCATATATGCATTGCATTTGATATGATGAATTAAAACAAGTGCTGATAAACATAGACTCAATAGACACAGCTTTTATATCAAATGCAATGTATATATGCCCTTTGGTTTTTAAAATGAATCAGCATAGAACACCTCGGGAGAATGTTTAACCTAGCTGGTGCACATCTTCAAATTCCACATTGATATTTTTTTACAGATAAATGTTGCTAGATTTATTTATTTAAGACCTAAATTTTAAGCAGCTTTTTGCTCAGAGAATGCTTTGCCCATGCTTAGGTAGGTACTTGATACATAATCACATTCTGCTTTGGTTACATGAGTCCATGTACAGTTTAAATTTGTACATTGTGTAAAGCGTAGGTTTTTTTTTTGGCTGTCTTTAGCCATCTGGTATTATGTGGAATTGGCTTTTATGGTAATTCTATATGCAATTAAAGCTAATTTGGTTGGGTTGAAGCTTTGTACAACAATTGACTGTTAATTGAGAGCATTCACAACATGGTTTTCTTTAAAATCCTTTTTCTTTTTGCGACATTTGCATATATGCCCTTTGCTTTCTCAATTTCAACTTCCTTTATGACATTAGCAAACTTACTTCTTCACCGATTTAGTCAATAACAGTGAGGTGCAGCCAAATTTCACACCTTTCACAAATCAATACAGTTCTTTCACCAAACCCTTGCAATTGCTTTTTCAATTTCAACTTAATTCCACAATCAAGTTTCTCAATTAGCTTCACGCCTTTTACAAATCACTTTTTATATTTATTTTACTTTATTACTATTTTTGTTTTAATTCACTATCTAATCCACTTCTATAACTAAACTGCAACTTACAGTTCTGAATCACAGCCGAAACTTTCAGCGTCTTCTGAGACAAAAGACGCAAGGAGACAGATATTTGTAGAACAACCATCAAAAAAGCCACGAACAAGGTAATAAAAGCCTATATTCGTATAATATTAAACTGTACAAAAAACTTCATTTAACACAACCCAAAAAACTATTTTAGGGTTTTTAGGATGACTGCTCTACATGGGTTTTTAGATTGTCTGTTTAAGAACCCAACAAAACTGTTTAGAGTTTTTACAAAAATATTTTCAACAACCATTTACAATCATATCATGTACAAAACCCAACAACTCCTCAATTACACCTTTCTTACACAGCTCATTAATTTCCAACACCTCACCAATCTTACACAGACCATCCATGAAACCCTGCACTCCGAACCATAGATCCTAAACCCTTCTTGTATTAATTTGTCCTTGTGATAACAAATCAACAAAACACAAGTTAAATTTTCTGATCTAAAAATCACCAATCTTCATAACTTAGTCCACATATCTACAGCTTATATTGAAATATGAAACATTCTGATTTTCTGAATTATGGATCTGTCCTAATTTACTGTTTAGGGCCTCTCATTTTGAAATTTTATTTTATATATCATTGCAGGAAAAAAGAAATATATTTTTATACACTTTATCCTTTTTTCATCCAAAATAAAATGTTCAAACATTACCACACATTTTGAAACAAACTAATACAATTGCATAGTCCTGCAACAGTGAAGAGGGCAAAGGAAAAGAAAAGAGAACAAAAGGGATTGTAAAGAGAACACTTACAGTTGCTTTCTTAGAAAAAATAGCTGTCTTTGGCGGTATTGTAACAAAAGGGATACCATGCTATTATATAACGCTTATCCCTCCTCCAAACATAGATCATAGGCCAATATTAATTTACATCAAGTAGTTAAATGACATAATACTACTTTCGTATGTATAGTTTTGTTATATTTAGACACAACTATTCCAACCATTCAAACTTTACATTTTTGTAATGTCCCTATAGAACTTCTTAATTTATGGTGTATATAGCTATAAACATTCTATACTCTTTTCCATACACCTTAAATGCAATTGCTGAAGCAACGTGAGGCACCCATCTAGTATTTTTAGTTTGGTGAATTCCCTTACAGCTTTAAATAAAAAAAAATAGAGATGGAGGTGTTTAGTTGGTCGTTGATTTATACGGCTATATGAGTAAAGCTAGCGTGCACTATGCTCACCAAGAAGTCTTGGCGAGCATAACTTCAAAATCTATCAGATTGGCTTCGAACGATGAATCCAAACTGTTGAAACCGATCTACTTCACGAGTGATGTGTGTAAATGCAAAATTTTCAAATTTTTGAATTCATTTAGTACAAAGTCAAGCGGTCAAAAAATGATGAAAAATTGATGTATTAAAATAACTCATAAACCTTCATTTTTTTTATCACTTAACTTTGTACTAAATGAATTTGAAAATTTTACATGTACAAGCATCACTCGAGAAGAAGATTGGTTTTAACGGTTTCGATTCATCGTTTGCAACCAATTCAATAGATTTTGGAGTTATGCTCACCAAGCGTTCTTGGTGAGCATAGTGCACGCTAGCTTTACTCGTAAATCCTCCCTACGGACATGTCACTGAGAAAAGGGTCATAAATTCAATGGGAATCGTGTCTTATATACAAAAGTAATTAATTTCCTACAGGAAGTTGCAACTTGCAAATTGATAGTTAAAATTCCAGGTTTTCATATTAAATTATTTTGAACCGAACGGTCCAA
Source organism: Carex kokanica (assembly GCA_025461125.1). Lineage (NCBI taxonomy): Eukaryota > Viridiplantae > Streptophyta > Magnoliopsida > Poales > Cyperaceae > Carex > Carex kokanica. Next base: position 52,949 of record JAJGRX010000824.1, on the reverse strand, counting down.
ATCAATCGTAAGTTCCCATTCAAGGAATTTTGTCGGACAATCTGAATATCAGAACCGAATAATAGAAATACAGTCACCCAACTTATCAAACTTAACAAAGCAGATTGATTTTATTTAGAAATTATGCATCACATTTTCCACTAAATTGAGATTCAAAATTCATGATAAAACTTTAATTCTTAAACATATTATTTTATAAATAAATAAATAATTATCATTTTAATATTAAACAAAAAAATTCAGCTAAATTGAGAAAAATGTTAAATTTGACAGATGTTACACTAATATTATCTAAATTAATCCCATTATGTGTAGTATCTAAAATGTCATTTTTTTAAAGCATTACAACACAAATACTGACATATATAATTGATGGTAGAGGAAACTGGGACACAGAGCTAATTGGTTACTTTGGAGAGATAGAAAGACAAATTGATTACTGGGTTGATCATAATAAAATGACTGAATGGGATGGAACTGTAAGGGCCAATCTAATAAATGTTCGTGATCAGCTACAGAATCTAATAGTGAATCCTCCGAAGGCTGGCACCAAACCTCGTGAAAAGGCATCTGATTTGTCTCAGAAAGCCACAATAACTGAAGTCGGGGAATCGTCAAATAAAGGTTATCAAGAGCACGAATGCTCCAAGGATAAAAAAATCCCCGTGACCTACCTGAGGAGTTTCTTGAATAGCCTTGTCATTTTTCCAGAAAACACAGAACTGAAGAAGAGATTCCTGATTTACTGGTGGACTGGTCTGAGGCTTTTAGCTTCTAGGCAATGTAAGGGGTATACAAGTATAGAAGAGTATTGTGAATACGTCTTTTCTGAGCTGGTGCACGAGGGCATTCTCATACCAGTACATATCAGAGAGCATAATCAAGTAGTCGACAGCTACACCATCGAACCTGCAATTCATAAGCGGTTGATCTCTGCCTGGGAGAGGAATTACGGGCTTATCTCTCAAAAAAGGGAAGAAGGCACTTGGCACTTATATAGAAGTCAACAGGGGAAAAGTGGACTACTAAATCTAGACCAAAGGTATCTCAATTCCAAGGACATAATGGACATTAGCAGCAAGAATCACTTGTTGGCGGTTCAACTTGGTAGTTGGAGTTACACAAAAACAGAGGTTCACAATGGGGTCGAGGAAGAGCACATTGAGGTCGACGAAACCGATTTCTTAAAGCAGTTGGGAGAAACGGTGACCTACCTTAGCTTGCGAGGCATTTCGAGGATAGAAGAGCTTCATGAATCAATTGGGAAGCTAGAAAACTTGATAATACTAGATCTCAGGTCTTGCCATAATTTGGAAACTTTATCACAGAAACCAAGGTCCATAATGAAACCAAAATTAATAAAAAGGGTGTTACCCCCAGAAAACATGTTTGAGAAACTAATGGTTTTAGATATTTCAGAGTGCTACCTGTTAGATATTATGCCAAAATGGATATGTAAGCTACATAATCTAGAGGTGTTAAAGGGTTTTGTAGTTGGCAGCGTGGGAAACAAAAATTCATCATGCCAACTAAGTGATCTCTCAAATTTGACTAATCTTGGGAAGCTCAGCATTAGAATTGGCAGCAAGCATTTGGCTTCTGAAGATTTAAGTGGCTTAAAACCTCTAAACAAACTTTTGGTGTTGACCATTATATGGGGAGAAAATAAGTCCAATTATGCGATGCCAACCTTGTCATTCCCAAAGAATCTAGAAAAGTTGGATATCAGATGTTATCCAGAAGCTGAGGCATCAAAACTGTTGAACGCTACAAAGCTGAAAAATTTGAAGAGATTATATATTAGAGGTGGGAAGCTTACTGAAATTCCATACAGTGATAACTGGGAAGTGGAGATATTGCGTCTCAAGTTCTTGACAAATTTGGAAACTGACTGGGATAAGCTCAAGCCCTTGTTTAAGAATTTACAGTACGTAGAATATGTGGAATGTCCAAAGCTCAAGAACTTTCCCAAGGAGAAGTGTTGTTGGAATAAGAAGGATGAGCATTTTCAAAGCGAGAATGATAGTGAGACAGCCAAGACCTATCGTTGGAGCGACAATGATAGTGAGACAACCAATATCTATCGTTGGATTAAGGAGAAGGATGAGCATTTTCAAAGCGAGAATGAGACAATCAATCAGTAATGAGGTTTTTTCAAGGGGAGGTGATGCAATTTGCCCTGCTTTCGAGATCATCTAACTTCTATCACTTTTATATATGTTGTTGTTATTGTTCTTAGTAGAAGTAGTTGTTGTAATAATGGTACTAGTAGTATTTTCTTTTTTTCATACAGACCACAATAAATAATGACTCCTTCTTCATGAGCAGTAGTGTGTTAATGATTTCACAAGTTTTTTCAGCATGACTGGTTTGCTGGTTTAGGAAAGGGTGTGGCAATTTTTTATGTGGTCTGCTGTGTTTAGAAGAAATTATATATGAAAGAGTTTAAATCAATGAGCGCTTTATGCAAAGCCCATCTCAATTCTCAGAAAAAGCGGTTTGCTGCCTTAAACCGCCTATTCCCGCCCAAGTAACTTTTTGTTTCAATACTATATATTCTGCAATTCTACATATAAATGAACCTTCTCTTATGTTTGTCACTTTTTTTTTGTCTTTCAGAGATGAATAAAATGGTTGTATTTTTTATTCTTTTTTATGAATACTTCTCTTATGGTTTAATTAATTTGTTGAAATTTGGGACGTGTTGTTCATACTTAGTACTGGAATGTGCAATCAAAGCTATATACCTTAAATTATTCTGTTGCATGCTTATATTTTTGTGAGAAATTACAAAAACATTTTTAGTAGATTGCAATTCTATATATTAGTTGTTTTAGCCTTCTGCAATGTGGATTCTAATAGTTAACCTTTCTCGAATCTCAGTATTGTACCAGTGCAGTACCAGTATATAAAGTGTGGCATTACGAACTGGAACCATACCAGTAATTGATCCACCTAATAGTAGTGCTGGTGCACCATCCAAAGAGAGCAAACCATCAATTCACTTTGAAAGAAAAATAATAAATATAAATATCTATGCAACAAGTGTAGATGTGAAAGCAAATCCAAACTAAATTGATATACTTGAAGATATGATTATTAGACTTCTTTCAAATAGTTTGATGGAATTGTGGATTCTGATAATATTATCTCTTTGTATGACTACATAATCTATGAAAATTTCCGGTGTGGCAAAAAGAACTAATTGCATGTGTAAGTACTATAATTCAGTTCAATTGCAAGTGCATGTATTGTAACCTACTGCTCTTTTTAGTTAACTTGCAAGTTGCAACCAAGCCAGGACATGAACTGATATTGCACTTGTACCAGACTGGTACAGGCTAAATTTGCTGGTTTACTGGCATGTTTTCTGGTGTGAGAATTTCAATATGTTTTTTGCTCAAAATTCGGACTTTGATTCTAATCCAGAGTTTCAAACTTTAAGAATTGACGAAAATTTTGATTTATGGAACTTACTTTTTAAGGGAAACATAGATATCTCTCCAAATCAAGTTGCTATTTTTTGCTAAAATCCAATTGGAGTATAAAATCAAAATAAACAAGCATACTCCACCAAAGTACAAACAGAACTAGTACTGAGCATTTCAAACTAATATTTCCAGCTAATTGATGCTATAACTCATAAAATATGGCATAATAATTCTTTTCAGCTACTTTAAAACAAAAACTTTGCTCCCAAAAAAAGCGCCGTTTGATCTCCACTTTCTGAAGTCGAGATGCAACCAAATCAAATGTCACATGGCATAAACTTCAACAGTCTTCAGCTGTTTTGATTAACCAAAAAAGAAAAGAAAAAAAGTAAAATAATTGAAATTAGATAAAGATATACTATTTCGGACAAAACAATCAAATATACATTATAAAATAAGAAAACCTTCCCTATACATTGCTTATCCGAAATATCTCCACTCAAGAAATTAGGAGGGGAATTTCCATATTTTAGTTAATAAAAAATGAGTTCAAAATGAAGAGACAACAAATTATTGCTTGTCTAAGATACCAGGAAAGATGACAACTCACCAGCCAGATTACATGCAATATTTACCACAATAACCAGGTATTGTACCGGTCACATCACATCTCACTATTGGGTTTATGTAATCTTATTTAAGGTTCAGATCTTATTTCTCAAAAGTTGGTGATTACCTAAACCTGAACCTGAACCTTAAATAAGATATTTCCACTAAAAAGGTGGGCACATCTAGTAACTTAAAAACTCTCCAAAATATTCTGAATTTTAATTTTTAGTCACTACAAACCTAATTAGTTGACTCCTTAGCCTGCAACAAACCCACTAGCAAGGCTGCCGGGTCCAGCTCAAAACATCCATCTGGAACTGATCCACCATCTTTAACTTGTACACCATCATCAAGTTTAAATGCCGGTACACGATGCGAGAACCTAAGCATCTCTTCCCTCTTCACCATTCTTTTAGCAGCACCCAATTCACTGTCAACCCGTTTATAAACAGCCGTGAAGCCATTAACCTTCACCAGCGGCATAACACAACATCCCTTAACCTTCTTATTATACTCCTCCAGAACCTCAACCATCTCATACTCATGGATCACCTCATCTGGTGTCAGTGGGCCCCAGTCAGCAGACCAATTCTTGTATAGCGCCCAAACTTCACCACATCTCGGAAAGATCCGGATCGTGCCCTGCGGGCCACGCTCCCAGTCAACTCTGTGCGAGAACAAATTCTCAGCACGGGCAATTTCACACTTTTTCTCGACCCGAAAATGACCGAGTGTTTTGACGAACCCAGATCCAATCCAGCTTAAACGGTCAAACTCAGCAGTTGACGGAGATTTCAAGTATGAAAATCGAATCTTGAACCTTTTAGAAGATAAAATTTTTTGAACAAAAGCATAAAACCTTGGCATACCGTCATCATCATCATAACAGGCCCAAACTTGTCCCTTTTGAAAGGCATGGCGGGTCCGATCCAGATCAAAGTCATGGAACTCTGGATCGGGTACATCTAAGATCGAATCATCCTCATAAACCATATTTTTAAGGGTTTCCAGTTTTGGTACTAGGCCAATCCTGGCTCTCTCAACAAGCATTTTTCGTATGTCAGATAAGGGAAACTCCTTGGTTAAACGGATCCGGATTGGACGAGGAGTAATAGGAACGAACCGATAAGAAATCTCTTCATGTCCATTTGCAATTTTAACCCCACTTTCCATACTTAACGGGTTGAGATCCACAGCAGACATTGCTGTTTGATTTTCTTTACTTTCTTTCTTCTCTCCATCCCCTCCAACTGTTGGTAATTTCACAGAATCAACCAATCCCTTTTTACCAGACTTATTTGCCCTTTTCTTGGCTGCAAGCAATGCTGCTGCCATCTCCTCTCTCTCTTTGATAAACGGGTCCTGACCCGAATCATCTTTTACAGTTTCAACCACCATGTTCTCTCTATTACTGTCATCTTCTTCCTTTCTTGCCTTTTTTGCAATAGGGTCCTCATGAGGCACGGAAATTTTGTTTGAACCCCGTTTGAGAGGGGTGTATTTGCGAAGTGCCGCCTGTTTCTTGGCCATCAAGAGTGTGGCAGCCATTTGTTCTCTCTCTTTGACAAATGAGTCCCGTTCATCAGCCAGGTCAGGTTCCGGCAAGGGATTGAGCCCGATAACCTTAGCAGAAGGCATTGTGCACCGCACAAAACCTACAATTTTCAAGAAGATACAAATCAAAAGTGCAGAAATAATTAAATTATTAAATCAAACAATTGAAAGTTTAACAACAGAACAGAATAAACTGAACTCCAATTAATTTCATAAAAATACTATGCAAATCAGTTTTTGGTATACCAGTGGATGCTCCATACCAAGGTTCCCATCATTTTAGTTTGAATACGGATTTATGCAAAAATAGATTAAATAGCTTAGTACTTAAATCATACACATGTGATTTAAAGGGAATGAGTGTAATGTTGTGACCTATAGCACTTTTATAGAAGGGTTGTGCAAGAATGTTGAAGGTAAGAGGGAATTGGATTTTGTAGATGTCATGATTCTGAAAGGGCATGAGCCTAATGTGTTGTGCTTGAGTTGTTCAAGAAAGGAGAAATTGAGAAACTTATAGATGGGTATTTAATTTTGTTCATGATATGATTTTAAATACGTGGGCTGTGCAAGATGGGTGAAATTGGGAAGGCACTGGATTTGTTGGTGATGTGATTTCTAAAGGGCGTGAGGTTCATGTTGTTATATAGAGCATTTTTATAGATGGACTGTGCAAGAAGGGTGAAATTGGGAAGGCATTGGATTTCCTCCATATCACGATTTCCAAATGGCATGAGACTAATGTTGCGACGTACAACATTTTTGTGGCTGGGCTTGGAAGAAATTATGAAATTGAGAAGATGTTGCAGCACTCTTATAGATTAATCTGTGCAAGAAAGATGATGTATTTTTCATATGTAAACAAACAATGCCGTCTCACTTTCCTTACAGATAGGATGTGCAAGAAAGGTGAAACAAAGAACACATCGAATTGTTTACATGAGGTGATTTCTAATTGAAAAGGGAAACAACTCAGCATACAGAGAAAGACATACATGTAGAACCCAAAATCACATGGAAAAAAAGGAGAACAAATTCGCTTATACCTCACTGCCATTGACAAAAATCAGTGAAATGCTGGTCAATTGAGAAAAAAAGCTAGTGAAACACTGATTTCATTGAAAAAAAAAATGGTACTTTAACTCTGTGCAGGAAGAGACAGGCAGAGACACCAGTGAAAGCTTAGCTGGCGACCAACGTTGCACTGAACAGACGAGAGAGCAGAAATTCAATTTCTAAGTCAAAATATTTAGAAAAACAATACATATATTTCCTCTTGCTGGCAATAATCAGTAAAGAAGTAGTTCGATTGACAAAAGAATAATAGCACGAAAGAACAGTAATGTACAGAAGACGGACTGATAACTTGCCAGAAACATTGCTGGTGACGAAAATTAATGTTAGATAACGCTGATATTTTCATATTCTTTTGATAACATCAGCTTGGTTGAACCTTCTTATATCTATTGTAAGTGCTAATGTCATATGCTTACAATAGAATTAATTTTCAAAATTTAATTTCATTCTTTTAAGAAACAGTTGATAACAAAAGAACAACAGTAATGCCTAAAATCTCACACAATAAAGTTCAACCAAAAATTTTACTTGTAAACCATAAAACAACTACAAACAGAATAAGTATAGAATGGGTTGTAGCTTACAGACCTGAAACTTTGCAATTAGGAAAAGAAACTGTTTAAGCAAGCGCAACTGCTCCAACTGCAAATCTGAAACTGAAAAGAAAATCAAAACAAAGAACCAAAAATTAAACATTGCAATGAAAAAATAATGAAAATGCTTAAACACACTAACAGCATCACTCATGAATTTCAATATTTGTATCTGTACTTGATAAATCTATCTATCCCTGACATGTTTGCTATTCACGCAAGCGACCAACCACGCATCTATGTAGCGTTTAAGCATCTATGTTGATAAAAACAACTACCCTAAACCGTAAACCTTAAACCATAAACCCGATCTGGCCACTCTAACATCATGGAAGGCGACGGAAACAGTGGCAAAATGCATACAAAGGGCACAACAGATGGTGAACCAGGTGACAATACGACATGTCAACAGGTAAGCGGTGCAGGGACCACATGAAATTGCAAATTGGGCGAGAAGATGTTGGATTTTGTTGAAGAGTAATCAGAGGAAGAAGGATTGACACAAATAATTCTACTTTTCCTTCTTAATTAATTGGGAGAATTGTTTATATGCCATTACAAAATCCTCATATTGTCAAAATGCCATCCTGAATTTGAAAATTGTACAAATGCCATTATAAACCTAATAAATTTGTAATATTGCCATTTAGACTGTAATTGTGTAATATTTTGATTAAAAATTATACAAAAAATACTGTTTTAGTATACGTATTTCTGTATTTCCAATTATACCCCCGTACAATTAATTATTTGTAATCACCACTCCACTCCTGTCTCTGTCTCCTCTTCAAACATGGTTATTTGGCTGGTCGAACCCTTTGCTCCTCTTCAAAATTGAAGGTGCTATTGCTCCAGAGACATCGCCTCCTCCAGACATCGCCTCATCCTCCTCCCCCCTAATCGCCTCCTCCAGGCGTCGCCTCCCTCCTCCTCCTCCCTAATCGCCTCCTCCTCCCTAATAGCCAGTAACCCTAATCGCCTCCTTCCTTCCGATCTAATCAGCATGCATCGCCATCAGTCCTCGTTTGTGAACTCCACGCAATCGATGTCGTCCACCGCCGCCCAGTCGAGTGACAGTCGGTTGGCAATCGTGCAATGCCCGAATTGCGGGATCAATGTGAAGAGATTTGTGAGCGGTACCACAGCAAATCCACAGAGGATATTCTACAGATGCGTAAACTACAAAAAGGTACTGAATATTTGACAAATGTTATCTAGGTTGTATGGTACATGGTACTGGTATTGGTACTGGTATTTTCTGACATGGTACTGGTACTGGTACTGGTTTTCACTGATCTCTAGGTTTTACGGTACCTGGTACTGGTACTGGTTTTAAGGTTTTACTGGTTTTAAGGTTTCACTGATCTCCACACAAGTAATTGTGCTTGCTTTGAATAATAGGTGCATAAGTACTTGTGAATAATAGGTGCATAAGGTAAAGGAAGTACTTGCTTTCGCCAATATGTCTTTCATGTAAAGGAAGTATGCAGCATCACTCTCCACTGAATAAAAGGAGATAGAAAGCATTTGGAGCTTGCCACTGAATTCAATATACACAAAACCATATAATAGAACAAATAGTTCAATTAATTCTCTTAAAGAAACAATATACTTAGAAATGACACCTGAAACGGATTGCTTTGAGGAGATACCAGTGGTATCATCAGAAAATGGACTATTATAGTTCCTATTTTCCTCCATATTTGGTTGTATGCATTCATGGTCATGTGACTCAGGATCAAGTTTCTTAACTCGATTGTATGCATTCATTGGCTATATGAATGACCTCCTTCTTGTTCTCCTTTATTGCCTTTTTGACATCAGATCTAATAGGTGAATAATAGGTGCATAAGTACTCCAGAGTCCAGATTCTTTATTGCACAAGATGAAGATCCTCAATGAGGTGCTGTATAGCACCCAAGCTACTCCAAGTCACTAGAATGTCATCGATTTGATATAATCATATTATTGACATGTGGTTTTATTTTATTTTGTAGAAGACAATTTCGTGCAGGTTCTGGATGTGGGAAGAGGACTACGAGGCATATCTTCGTGACATTGGAGTTGTGGGCATGCGAAGTGATCCCGAGCATGACCTATGTGATGCTACGCAAATTTTCCCTAATCAAATTGTCGCTCGATTTGATAAAGAGATTGGTAAATTGAAGAAACAAAACTCCCAACTACTTGCATTAGTGGAGAAGATAATTGTCCTTCTTGTTATAAATGTTGTTGTGATGATTAGTATTTTGATTGTAATTATGTGCAAGTAGCTAGAACAATGTGAATTCTTTTGGAGCAGACATAGTAAAGTAGAATAATATGATTATGCCTGTTATGTTTTGTTTATGTACTCCATAACTATTATGTGCTAAAGATATGTGCAAGTAGCTATATATAGTTGTTTGATGTGCAAGTAGAATAATATGATTGTAATTATGTGCAAGTAGCTATATACCAAGTATGTAGTTGTTTGTAATAACTATTATGTGCTAAAGATATGCTCATCAGCACATCGTAAGATGATAGCTATATACCAAGTAGTGGTTTGTAATAACTAATATGTGCTAAAGATATGATAGCTACATACCAAGAATTCTTTTTGATTTAAGATGATAGCTACATACAAAGTAGTTGTTTGTAATAACTACTATGTGCTAAAGATATGCTCAGATAAAAAAGAATAACAAGTAGGATTGATAATTTCTCTTCAGAACCATTACATTCAGAAAGTAGAATATTACACCACTGGAACGATTACGTAAAGAAAGTAGAATATTACACCACTGGAATACAATTGTTCAGTAATTCGAATAATAAAAGAAAGTAGAATAATAAAGAAAGTAGAATAATAAAATATTCAACTCTTGAGTCTCTGAATAGTCTATGCAACGATTACATAACAGGCATACTCTCCACTGGAATCGCCAGATTACATAACAGGAATCACCATATTACAATTTTGCAATTTTAATAGCCTTACAACAAAAAATAGCCTTACAACAAACCTGACAAATATTACACCACTGGAATCGCCATATTACAATTTTGCAAAAATAGCCTTACAACAAACAGAAATTGCCCATGCTTTAAGCATTGCTTGATCTTCTTGTCCTGCAAACACCAAAAAAAATAAGCATAAGCATAAGCATATGAAACAGTGATTTTCTTGTTCTGTTAGGTGGTGTAATTTCTCCATGTGCAACAGTGGTAAGCATAACCATATGAAACAGTGTAGTTTACCTCTTATTAGTTCTTGGCTCATAATTTGAAGCATCCTCAGGAACCTCGGAAATACTAGCTTTGCATGTCCTCTCTTGATGGCCAAATTGTCTACATCTCTTGCATTTTTGTCTTCTTGTCCTCAACTCCAAACAACCAGGAATCCTCTCCTTTCTAGGCCTACCGGGTGGTCTTTTCATTTGAGGTGGATCCACTTTGAATCCAAGATCAACATTTACCCATTGTGACTTGTCAGTCATAGGTCTGATCACACCCTCGTATGCAACTCTGAATTTAGCAATTGAGAAATACTCGTGCACATAATCCTCCATACATGCTCCTCTAAGGGTGCAAATGAATGCAATGGCATGCATGCACGGCTTGCCAGTAAGTTGCCACTCCCTACATGTACACTCTTGTCTATCCAACTCCACCGCATGCCTCCATGGCTTGCCCTCCGAGTCCATTCCACTCACCTCCGCGCAGTTATTACCACCTCGACTGATTCTGATCTTCCCTATGTTCCTACTCTTTGCATTCAATTGTTGGATGACATGCGGAATAATAACACCTTCAATTTTACTCCCTATTGTTCTCCTTTTGTCAAATGTTACCATTATCAATTGCCTAATCTGATCAACAAGATCAACGATATGCAAACCCTTGTACTCTTTAATCCAACTATTAAAACTCTCCGATATGTTATTATTCACATAGTCACACTTTGTTAGCTCAGAGAACTTACTCCTACACCATAGGTGCTTGTGATTCTTCTCAAGAAATTCAATAGCTGCTGGTGCTGCTTCGTTAACCATACTCAAGTGGTATTCGCTCTTCTCTATGGTGTACGCCTTTGCTGCGGGCCACATGTGAGTAGCAAAGACATCACCATGGAACCTCTTTTTGAAGTTTGACATCAAATGTCTCATGCATTCCCTATGCTCAGAATCGGGGAATACACTTGCAATAGCACTTTCAAGTCCCTTTCCTGCATCTGAAGATATTGCCAAACCCGGTGGAGTTCCAATTGCCCTTTTCAGCTGAGCCATGAACCAGACCCAATTTTCAGTCGTTTCCAAGTCAAAAACTCCATATGCAACTGGGTACAACCAGTTGTGCCCATCAACACCTGCAGCCGCCGCCAACTGACCCTTATACTTGCCCGTCAAATGAGTTGAATCAACACCCAAATATGGTCTACATCCATGAAGAAACCCATCGATACATGGTTTCAGAGCCACAAATATCTTGCTGAACACCATCTTATTGCCAACCCTTTTGCAATCTATCTCAACAATACTCCCAGGACATCTTTTCTCCAACTCACCCTTAAAATTGTACATCAATTGAAAGCTTTCCTCCCACGACCCGTGTATCTGATCAAGAGCAGCTTTCCTTCCCGACCAAGCTTTGTCATAAGACACCTTGACATGAAACTCGTCTTCTAACTTATTCTTTACTTCCTTTGCTCCAGCCGAGGGATTCTTTCTTAACCAATCTCCCACTCTATCTGATACCCAAGAACTAGAAGCCATTTTTCCGTCAACCATGGTAGTGGATGGGCAAGAATGTTCATGTGGTAATACCTTCACCTGTAGTTACAAACAAAACTTTTTGTTATATTTACATATTCATCACATATTTGAATCATAAATGTAAGTTCATCACAGATTTGGCATATGAAACAAAGTTGTGAATCAGATTTTTGCATGTGAATCAGATTTTTGGCATGTGAAACAGTGAAATAATTGGATATATTACAGATTTGGCATATGAAACAGTGAATCAGATTTTTGCATGTGAATCAGATTTTTGGCATGCGAAACAGTGAAATAACTGGATATATTACAGATTTGGCATATGCATTAGTGAATCAGATTTTTAACAGTGAATCAGATTTTTGGTATGAAACAGTGAAATAATTGGATATGTTACAGATTTGGCATATGAAACAGTGAATCAGATTTTTGCATGTGAATCAGATTTTTGCATGTGAATCAGATTTTTGGCATGCGAAACAGTGAAATAACTGGATATATTACAGATTTGGCATATGCATTAGTGAATCAGATTTTTAACAGTGAATCAGATTTTTGGTATGAAACAGTGAAATAATTGGATATGTTACAGATTTGGCATATGAAACAGTGAATCAGATTTTTGCATGTGAATCAGATTTTTGGCATGTGAAACAGTGAAATAACTGGATATATTACAGATTTGGCATATGCATTAGTGAATCAGATTTTTGCATGTGAATCAGATTTTTGGTATGAAACAGTGAAATAATTGGATATGTTACAGTTTTGGCATATGAAACAGTGAATTATATTTTTGCTTGTGAATCAGATTTTTGCATACCATGAAGGTTTTGTTATCTTGGAGTCTAGAAGCATGAATTCTCCAAGGACAGCTAGGACCTTTACATTTTCCTATGAACCTAGTCTTGTCCGACTTCACCGTACTAACTTCGAACTCATTTTTAATTGCATAATGCCTCAACGACTTCCTAAAGGCAACGACATCAGGAAATAATTCACCAACCTCTATTTTAGGGTTTTCAGGGTCAAAAGCAATGATCCGTTCACTGTCAACAGCATCATCTATACTTGCCTCCTCATTCTCCAAAATAGGATCTGGACCAATGTACTCCTCATGTACAACCTCAACATCGTGGCAATAAATATCTTCATCATTTACCCCCACATATTCATCAGGATCAGGATCGTCACACTGATCAGGATTGTCAATCTGACATGTCTGAGATGCCCCTACCTGACTACCAAGTGCAATAGATGGTGCTGGCTGGGATGAAGTGTTACACCCCTGAGAGCTCTCCACTTGGCTTTGATTAACAGGTGCAACATATGGTGTTGGCTGGGAAGGAGTGCATGGATAAGTGGGATCAATACCACTACAGTTTGAGCTACCGTCCGTATCACACACTAGTACATTAAGTAAGATTTTCCTTTCCTTTTGGTACATTCTGAACAACTCTGGTATTTGTGACTCAGACAATACGCTCATATCTTTCCCCTGATTTTTGTCAAACACCCATATTCTTACCGTTTGACAACTCCCCCAAGATATCTCATCGGATATATCACTAATCAAATCACATAAAGAGAACCTATCTGAATCCACAGCCCATTTGAATGTCCTTCCCTTGACATATTCCTTCCTACCATCATTTTGCTTATTCCAAAATCCTTCAATCTTAACCTCTATCCTAAAAGCAGTTTCTGGGTCAACCCTATATGTAAGGTAACAGATGTATAAAATTATTGAGACTACATTTAGACTAATTATTGAGACTACATTTTGTAAAAATTAACTAATATACAGAGATGAGATACATTTGTCAGCAGTGGTCAGTGAAGCAAAATTGGAAGGTGCTGCCTACTCGAAGGTGCTGCCTACTCAGAGATGAGATATATGTAAGGTAACTGAGGCGGAGGTGCTGCCTGCTCGGAGTTCCGAGGCGGAGGTGCTGCCTGCTCGGAGTTCCGAGGCGGAGGTGCTGCCTGCTCGGGGTTCCGAGGCGGAGGTGCAGCCTGCTCGGGGTTCTGAGGCGGAGGTGCTGCCTACTCGGGCCGATTGAGGCGGAGGGGCTGCCTCCGAGTAGGAGGCGTAGGGTTGAGAGAGACCGTCGAATTATTTCCCTCAATTTTGGCGTAGGGTCAGTGGAGAGTGAGGTGTGGAGAGTGAAACGCTTCTCAGAAAACAGAAAGGGTATTTTAGTCCGACAAAATTTATATTTTTTTAAACAACACGATTACAGTATAAATGGCAATATTACAAATTTATGAAGTTTATAATGGCATTTATACAATTTTCAAATTCGGGATGGCATTTTGACAATTTGAGGATTTTGTAGTGGCATATAAACAATTCTCCCTAATTAATTCGATTACAAGATGCTGAATTTATAGCCCTACAACAACTAAATTTGGATCATCCAAATTTAGTACCCCACTACCTTATTCTAAACTTAATACACACTACTTATCCTCCTATTACAAGCAGTCCCCAAAATAGAGCTGCACCTATCCTGCTATTACAAACATGACTAACCACTAACTCCACTACATATTCCTTGACAGAACTCCAAATATAAAGTAGTTGTAACGCCTCTAGATACTGGTATGATTAAAATTCTACAGACTTAAGTTTAGAAATAACAAAATATATATATATTCAGAAATCAGCAATTAATAGGAATAAGTATTATCAGACGGTAAAAATTTAGGAAAAATAACACCTTAAATTCAGTCAAATTATATTATTAGATGTCGTAACTTTGAAGCAAACTCAATTTAGCCAGGGCCCAATTCTAAATTCAGCCCAATTCTCCCCATTTAACCTAACCCTCTCATCCCTCATCCCACAGTCAAAATCTCCTCTTCTCAACGAAAAACTGTAAGTCCTCTCTTCCTCTCTTCCTCTCTTTTTCTTTTTCTCTTTTCTCTCTTTTTCTTCTCTTTCCCCTGGGCCGAAACCTCCCCTGCCACCTCTCTGGTCCGCCATCTCTCCTCTCTCTCTTCTCCTTTGGCCGGCCACAACCCCAAACCCGAAAACCCTAGTGCTGGCCGAACCCTTCCTCTCTCTCTCTCTTGGCAGCCGCCGGCCACAAGAGGGCCTAGCCGAAACCCCCCTAGCCGGCCACCCTTTCCCCCCCCCTCTCTTCTTCCCTTGGCCGAACCATCCAAAGCCCTCCCTCTCCCTTGCTCTACTGGCCGAACCCCAACCCCCTTACTCTGCTGGCCGAAAACCCCAACCCTCTCCTCCTCCTTTCCCTTGATGACCGAAACACACCCAAAAACCCGAAACCCATTAACCCAAAAACCGAAGTTCGTTAAATCGAAAACCGAATTCCAACAATCCAAATAAAAACCCTATTATCTCATCAATTTGAATACAATAATTGTAAGTTAATCGATTTATTTATGGTCTAATTGGATATTAGAAGTAGTTAAGAATCAAATTGTAGGGTTAAATCATTTAAATTGATTTCATAGGGCTATTCAGGAAATGAATTGAGAAACCCCAAAATTTTAATTAACCCTCTTGTGTAGTTATAACTTTTAAATGCATAGAATTGAGTACCTTTAAATGATATCTAGGGTTAAAAGTACAAGTATTGGTTATAGTGTAAACTGTAGTCGATTTTAAAGAGAAGTTTATACGATTAATAAATTGAAGTAAATGTGTTAAAAACTTAGGAGCAAATCGCGAGATTCTAGGAGACGCTGAGCATACTCGAGGTTCCGACACACGCTTCAACGAAATCACTGAGAATACAGGTGCGGGTTCCTGGTCTTTTTACAAATAATACATAATGCAGGGATTGAGGTAAGTAATTCTTTCTTTAATCTGGTGGATAAACTGCATGTTGTGAATGTCGAACAATCGTTTGAATTTGTGTAGAATTGCATGGTAGGAACTCTTGGTGCATGAAATTGAATCGACAGGAATTGAATTGTAAATTTGGGAATGGGGAATTTGAATGAATTGTTTTTAAATTGGGGCCGTCCGTGTGAGGCGGCTCTGCATGTGTTTTTGAAAAGCGGGTTGTCCATGTGTGGCAGCCCAGTGTTTTGAACAGAACAGAACAGAACAGAACAGAACAGAACGGGCCGCCAAATTCGCGGCGGTTCGCCGGATGGGTCCCCGAAATGGCCCATCTAGAGTGTGATAATCGGGTCGTCCTTGCGTGGCGATTCGCCGGGTTTCATGTACGGGCATGATTCCCAGAGTGTGGAATTTCGAAATTTTAAAAGTGAACAGAACAGAAAGGGGCCGGATCGTCCATGTGTGGCGATCTAGGTTATGAAAAGTTTGTTTAAGGAAAAGAAACAGGAATTGCGTTTTTAAATTGATTTACAAGTTGCATATCTGAATTTATAGGAAATTGGGGTTTATTTTTAATTAACTGCTGTTTGGGTATTAATTGCATTCATTTGTAAAAACACCGGGCTGGAACTAAATCCCGCACTGAGAGATGGTTCGATCTCTCACCCGTTTTGTTTCCATTTTTATGTGGGTTCCAGGAAATGAAGAAGGAGACATGGAGGAAGGCCGTGAGTGAGAAAATTTAGCGGAAACTATTAAGAGTAGCCACTATTTGTTTTTAATTTATATTTGTATGAATCATATATGATGCAGACATGGCGGTAACTGTTTGACTAGCCATGTCTGACATATTTTTCCCTTTGTTTGTTTATGAACCTTGTTTATTTTTAATATAGTGGCTTATTTGGTTGTGTTATTGATAATGTATGTGATGTGCTTAACGCCTGGCGCATAAATGCGCGGCGGGTTGTCCTGGGGTGTGACAACTAAGTTGGTATCAGAGCCAGCACTTACAATATCAATAAACTCCCGCTAAGAGAGCGTTAGATCATAGACCTAGGCTACGTGAGCTGAGCGTACCATTAGTAACAAATTGATATATTATTTGATAGCAGTACAAATTATTTTGAAGTAAAGAAAAATATTTTCTTGAAAGAGTGAACCAAGCTAATTTTGTAATAATAAACAAATAATATTTCCTTTCTTAGATGGCAAATCAATTTAACGGACAGCCCGTTTGGCTAGGGGACGGATCCTTGCGACGTGGGGTCAAGTCAATGGTCGGGTGGGTTGACTTGTCCGGGATCACTGCCAACGCGGCAATCTCCGTCAACTGCCCTTACTCCGTCATTTCACCACACGTAGTGGAGGCTAGCGAGTTCAGGGTGAAGTGCACCGGAAGACGCCGTTTCTTCGCAGGGCTCGAACACAGTGTGGAGGAGCAGTTCTGTCCGGAGCTTCATGTGAACACGAAGAATGGGAAGTGGCGAGTGGACCCAATCGTGGGAGACACGGGAGCGTACGAGTTGGTCCTAGGAATGGACTGGTTAAAGGCACATCACGTGTTAATAGACTGCGCTCACCACACACTGGTGTTCTGGCCACCTCACGAGAAGCCAGTCAAGGCTGTAATGCGGAACCTGGCGGGGAATAAGCGCATGCTCATAGGGGAGATACCCCAGGAGAAAGAGGAAGATGCTGCCATAAGGGCCGAGATAGAAGCAGAACCGTTCACCTTGTCCGAAGTTCGAAACGACTGGACTTACCATGTGAAGAACGACCTACTTAAAGGATATTTTAGGACAGAATAAAAAAAAAAAATTTATATATGTTTTATACGAATTTTAGTGCTGAAAACATTAAATTTAGTTTTAATTTATACATGTACTTAAAATTTTGTGCTGAAGGAACTTAATAAATGCTGTGTTGCAAGAAGTTATACAAATTCAATTGTGACCCTCCCCCTTTCTCTAAGTCCCGTCCCCAGATGTCGGGTTTCGTTCCGTTACGACATTCTATAACTATTAATGGTACATAGCAATGAATACACACATGCACATATATAAATATTGTAGAGACCTTTCAAGGAAACTGGAGAGAACAATTTCTTACATACTTTATTACCTACACAGCGTGATCAAAATGGCGAGAGGAACCCGGTCCAGCAACGACGCGAACACTGAAGGAGATGGAGATGGAATTCCGCTCGAAAACCCCCAACTGACAGCCCTGCTACAGGGACTGGAACGAGTGGCTAAAGTGGCTCTGGAGCATGAACAGAGACAACCCAGGGAGGCCGACACCTTCTTCGAGTGCTACCGCTCGTTCAACTCACTGCGCCCGCCAACGTTCGATGGGACCGGCAATTTCGCAACTGCTGAAAACTGGATAGCGAATGTCAAGGATAAGTTCCAGATCCTACGAGCCCCGGAAGAGTACAGGGTTGAGCTAGTAACCCAGTGTCTAGAGGGTCATGCCCGTTTTTGGTGGCAGGAAGTGAAACGCGGGTTGGGTGAGACCGCGAGAGCAACAGAATGGGCCGAATTTGAAAGTCAGTTCGAAAGGCGATACATGGATGTAATGTCACGAGAGGCACTCCGCCAACAGTTTACGAGCTTAAAACAGGGAGGCAACTCGGTGGCGGAGTATAACTCCAAGTTTGAAAACCTGATGAGATATGCACCGGATATTGTGCGAGACGACTTCCGCCTCCGACAGCAATACCTCGGGGGACTGAACCCCCGTTTTGCTCAGATCATTGACATTCCGGGAATCAACCGACTGTCAGATTTGATGTTAAGGGCGACTACTGCGGAGTCTTATGACGGTCGCATCGGTCAAGCTGGGGGACCGAGAAATGTACGACCCAAGGTGGAGGAGCCTGTGAGATCTGCCCCAAATAGAGGTAATTTCGGGAATGCCCGGCCTAACTACCAGGCTAATCCAGCACCTCTGTGCAATTATTGTGGCCGGAACCACACATCGGAGCAATGCAGTTTCCGCTTGGGAGTGTGTCATCGGTGTAACAAGCCAGGACATTTCATCAAGGACTGCCCAGTTCCGCGAAATTATCCCGGACAACAGTTGGGAAATACAGGTCCGCCTACACGAGCACCGCTGGGCAGAGGAACTGGCAGCTACAATCCTCTCAGTGACAACCGTAGTGGGAACCAAAAGGTGGGAATGCATGCGCATGAATGTTGCAATTGTGAGATGGGTGTGAACCCGACTAAGGAATATTACGAAGAAGAAGATGTGGCTACTGACCTTCTAACTGGTACGTTTGAACTTTCTGGAATTCCCGCTTTTGTACTCATAGACACTGGTTGTAGTCATTCAGTCATAGGAAGGGAGTGGGTAGACAAACACAGGGTACCAACCCGGGACTCGGGTAAACTATTGAATATAAGTACCCCCGCATTGCAATACACTACCCCGGAAATTCGAAGCGTAGGGTTAAAACTCCAATTAGCGGGGAGGGAATTCCCGATAAATCCCATAGTCTCTAAGACGGGTCTCTATGACCTAATGTTGGGTCTTGAGTGGCTCACTCGAAACGGCGTGACGATTGACTGCCTGAAAGGAAGGATGGTCATCAACAGGCCCGGTCTCCATGACCTCTCTATCCGGCTCAGGAAACGAGGAGGCGGAATCCCTACAATATCTGCCAACCAAGCAAGGAGACTCATCGACAGTGGCTGTCCCGCCTTCCTAGTCACCGTGATGCAACTCGAGACGGAAAAACCAGAGATAACGTCGGTACCTATCGTCTCAGAGTATACCGATGTATTCCCGGAGGAGCTGCCAGGAATACCCCCTGATCGGGAAATCGAATTCCACATAGACATACTACCTGGTACCCGTCCAATCTCTAAGGCCCCGTATCGAATGGCACCGGCGGAACTTAAGGAACTGAAGGTCCAGTTAGAGGAACTCCTAGAGCTGGGATTCGTAAGACCAAGCACATCGCCGTGGGGCGCACCAGTGCTGTTCGTCAGGAAGAAAGATGGTAGTATGAGGCTCTGCATCGACTACCGAGAGTTAAATAAAGTCACAATCAAAAACAAATATCCTCTTCCGCGAATTGAAGACCTATTCGACCAACTCCAAGGTGCGGCGGTCTATTCCAAGATTGACTTGAGATCAGGGTATCATCAGTTGAAGATCCAACCTCAAGATGTAGAAAAGTCAGCATTTCGTACCCGTTACGGGCACTATGAATTTACTGTCATGCCATTTGGGTTAACCAATGCTCCGGCAGCATTCATGGATTTGATGAACCGGGTATTCCATGATCTACTTGATTGCTGTGTCATCGTTTTTATTGATGACATATTGATTTATTCAAAGACGGAAGAGAATCATGCCGAGGACCTGCGTACAGTATTGCAAAGATTACGTGAACACCAGTTGTACGCCAAATTCTCCAAGTGTGAATTTTGGATGAAAGAGGTTAAATTTCTGGGACATGTAGTGACGGGAGAAGGTATCCGGGTTGACCCAGATAAAATCAAAGCAGTGGTAGAATGGACTCAACCCAAGAACGTAGCGGAGATACGCAGCTTCCTAGGGTTAGCGGGATACTATAGGCGCTTCGTTCCCGGATATTCAAAGACAGCCCGACCCATGACCCAACTCCTGCACAAGGGAACTACTTTTAAATGGACGGAAAGTCAAGAAGAGAGTTTCCAAACCCTGAAGAAACTGCTAACCAGTGCCCCAGTATTAACATTACCCAAACCGGACCAAGAGTTCACAGTGTATACTGACGCGTCAAGAAACGGCCTGGGATGTGTGCTCATGCAAGACGGACAAGTAATTGCCTATGGGTCACGGCAATTGAAGAACCATGAACAAAACTACCCCACACATGACCTAGAATTAGCAGCAGTAATTTTCGCGCTCAAGGCATGGAGACACTACCTCTATGGGGCGAAATGCCGAGTATTCACGGATCACCAAAGTCTAAAATATGTGTTTACCCAGAAGGAATTGAACATGAGGCAAAGAAGGTGGCTGGAACTAATGAAGGATTATGATTTAGACATACAGTACTTGGCTGGGAAGGCAAATGTGGTGGCAGACGCGCTCAGTAGGAAAGGGGCGACAAATTTGGCGGAGGCAATAACCCAAGAGACAGAACTGATCAAAGAAATGCGACATATGAATTTGGGAGTGTGTGTATCGACCAACTGGATTCAGGAACAAACTGACATCAAGGGAACCGCGAAGGATGCGGTACTCACCCTAGCAGCTATATCGGTACAACCAGAACTGAAGTCTCGAATCCGGGACGCAGACCAAGGCGACGAGCGACATCAAAGGTACCGGGAATTGGCCCGTACCAATCCAATGTCGACCTTCAAGGAAAACGAGGATGGGCTCCTCTATTTCAACCAGCGGGTTTGTGTCCCAGAACAGGGGGGATTGAGAAACGAAATTCTACGAGAAGCCCACGAATCGGGATATACCATTCACCCAGGAGAAGTAAAGATGTATAAGGACCTCCGTACCCAGTTTTGGTGGCCCAACATGAAGAAAGATGTGTCAGAATTTGTTGCTAGATGCATCACCTGCCAACAAGTGAAAGCAGAACGGAGGAAGATAGCAGGGTTGCTATACCCAAACTCCAGGGCACAAATGAAGTTCCAAATCATCACCATGGACTTCATCACGGGGCTACCGCGAACCCAAAAGAGATATGACTCAATCTGGGTCATTGTAGACACACTAACCAAGGTAGCTCACTTCATACCCCTACGAACCCCTACATCGGGTGGGGAACTAGCAGAGCTCTTTCTTCAATGTCAGTTCAAATACCATGGAGTTCCCGAAACCATCATATCAGATCGGGACACGCGATTCACCTCGCATTTCTGGAAGAGCTTCCAGGAGGCAATGGGAACCCGGCTCAATTTCAGTACTGCTCATCACCCCCAGACGGACGGTCAGTCGGAACGAACAATCCAAACCTTAGAGGACATGCTAAGGGCGTGCGCCATCAACTTTCAAGGGTCATGGGCTGATCATTTGACAATGGCCGAGTTCGCATATAACAATAGCTACCATGCCAGTATCGACATGACCCCATCTGAAGCTTGGTGTGGGCATCGCTGGAAGACCCCCTTGTGGTGGGGAAACAACGGAGAACAACTGCCAACAGGGCCAGAAATGGTAAAAGATTGCGCGGATAGAACCCAACTGATCTTAAACCGACTAGACACAGCTCGAGACAGACAGAAAAAGTATGCAGACTTGAGGAGACGACCACTAGAGTTTGAAACCGGGGATCATGTTTGGTTGAAAGTCTCTCCAAGGAGGGGAGTGAGACGATTTGGTGTAGCAGGAAAACTGAGTCCTAGATATGTGGGGCCATTTGAAATTCTTAGAAGAATCGGACCACTTGCCTACGAACTGGCGCTACCTCCGGCCTTAGATAAAGTACATCCAATCTTCCATGTGTCTCAACTACGGAAGTATGTCCGAGATCCCTCCCACATACTTGACTTCTCAAATCTGAGACTGGATGAAGCTTTAGTGTATGAAGAACGACCGATGAAGATACTGGACACCAAGGAAATAAGTCTCCGGCGTAAGACCATCAGACAAGTCTTAGTACAATGGAGACATCACACCAACCGAGAAGCTACTTGGGAAATCGAAGAAACAATGCGTGCCACATACCCAGAACTGTTCGAAGAAATAGACGCCGAGGCTGTTCAGGGGACTGAACAGGATTTCCAAGGGGGGGAGGATGTAACGCCTCTAGATACTGGTATGATTAAAATTCTACAGACCTAAGTTTAGAAATAACAAAATATATATATTCAGAAGTCAGCAATTAATAGGAATAAATATTATCAGACGGTAAAAATTTAGGAAAAATAACACCTTAAATTCAGTCAAATTATATTATTAGATGTCGTAACTTTGAAGCAAACTCAATTTAGCCAGGGCCCAATTCTAAATTCAGCCCAATTCTCCCCATTTAACCTAACCCTCTCATCCCTCATCCCACAGTCAAAATCTCCTCTTCTCAACGAAAAAACTGTAAGTCCTCTCTTCCTCTCTTCCTCTCTTTTTCTTTTTCTCTTTTCTCTCTTTTTCTTCTCTTTCCCCTGGGCCGAAACCTCCCCTGCCACCTCTCTGGTCCGCCATCTCTCCTCTCTCTCTTCTCCTTTGGCCGGCCACAACCCCAAACCCGAAAACCCTAGTGCTGGCCGAACCCTCCCTCTCTCTCTCTCTTGGCAGCCGCCGGCCACAAGAGGGCCTAGCCGAAACCCCCCTAGCCGGCCACCCTTTCCCCCCCCCTCTCTTCTTCCCTTGGCCGAACCATCCAAAGCCCTCCCTCTCCCTTGCTCTACTGGCCGAACCCCAACCCCCTTACTCTGCTGGCCGAAAACCCCAACCCTCTCCTCCTCCTTTCCCTTGATGACCGAAACACACCCAAAAACCCGAAACCCATTAACCCAAAAACCGAAGTTCGTTAAATCGAAAACCGAATTCCAACAATCCAAATAAAAACCCTATTATCTCATCAATTTGAATACAATAATTGTAAGTTAATCGATTTATTTATGGTCTAATTGGATATTAGAAGTAGTTAAGAATCAAATTGTAGGGTTAAATCATTTAAATTGATTTCATAGGGCTATTCAGGAAATGAATTGAGAAACCCCAAAATTTTAATTAACCCTCTTGTGTAGTTATAACTTTTAAATGCATAGAATTGAGTACCTTTAAATGATATCTAGGGTTAAAAGTACAAGTATTGGTTATAGTGTAAACTGTAGTCGATTTTAAAGAGAAGTTTATACGATTAATAAATTGAAGTAAATGTGTTAAAAACTTAGGAGCAAATCGCGAGATTCTAGGAGACGCTGAGCATACTCGAGGTTCCGACACACGCTTCAACGAAATCACTGAGAATACAGGTGCGGGTTCCTGGTCTTTTTACAAATAATACATAATGCAGGGATTGAGGTAAGTAATTCTTTCTTTAATCTGGTGGATAAACTGCATGTTGTGAATGTCGAACAATCGTTTGAATTTGTGTAGAATTGCATGGTAGGAACTCTTGGTGCATGAAATTGAATCGACAGGAATTGAATTGTAAATTTGGGAATGGGGAATTTGAATGAATTGTTTTTAAATTGGGGCCGTCCGTGTGAGGCGGCTCTGCATGTGTTTTTGAAAAGCGGGTTGTCCATGTGTGGCAGCCCAGTGTTTTGAACAGAACAGAACAGAACAGAACAGAACAGAACGGGCCGCCAAATTCGCGGCGGTTCGCCGGATGGGTCCCCGAAATGGCCCATCTAGAGTGTGATAATCGGGTCGTCCTTGCGTGGCGATTCGCCGGGTTTCATGTACGGGCATGATTCCCAGAGTGTGGAATTTCGAAATTTTAAAAGTGAACAGAACAGAAAGGGGCCGGATCGTCCATGTGTGGCGATCTAGGTTATGAAAAGTTTGTTTAAGGAAAAGAAACAGGAATTGCGTTTTTAAATTGATTTACAAGTTGCATATCTGAATTTATAGGAAATTGGGGTTTATTTTTAATTAACTGCTGTTTGGGTATTAATTGCATTCATTTGTAAAAACACCGGGCTGGAACTAAATCCCGCACTGAGAGATGGTTCGATCTCTCACCCGTTTTGTTTCCATTTTTATGTGGGTTCCAGGAAATGAAGAAGGAGACATGGAGGAAGGCCGTGAGTGAGAAAATTTAGCGGAAACTATTAAGAGTAGCCACTATTTGTTTTTAATTTATATTTGTATGAATCATATATGATGCAGACATGGCGGTAACTGTTTGACTAGCCATGTCTGACATATTTTCCCCTTTGTTTGTTTATGAACCTTGTTTATTTTTAATATAGTGGCTTATTTGGTTGTGTTATTGATAATGTATGTGATGTGCTTAACGCCTGGCGCATAAATGCGCGGCGGGTTGTCCTGGGGTGTGACAGTAGTAGTTTTTGGAACAACTCTCAACTGAACTCTAAATATGGAAAGCTAATTTTGGATCAACTTTCAACAGAAGGATGGGAGCATCAGGTAGACACACACAACTCAACCAAGCTTCACATTTACCAGCATTTCAACAAAGACTGGATGCAAAAAAAATTATATTCCAGCATTAGTTTAAATTTGTGGGGCACTATTTCATTCTGTTATTTTTATGGGTAGTTTAAAGTTACTTAACTGTGATCATCTCGTACAAACATATAAATAGGTAATAGAACATGCCAATATAGTCCTTGGGAAAAAAAATATATATAAATCTGTACTAGTTAATCAAAGTGGAAATGTAAAACTACCTTGTTCTGGTATGAAAGCAATCTAACAAGGTTGGCTGCTACTTTCACCGTTGCCGGTTGCCCAAGCTGGATTCTGTAGCAATTGACGACATTCAGAGCTAGTTAGACAGAGAGATTGATGTAGAAATAATAATTAAAAAAACTAAAAAAGCATTGCACTCTCCTAAAAAAAAATTCTCAAGGGACATGAAGTAGGAGCTTCTAGAAACAGTTCAATTTCTAAATTCTTAACATTAAAAGGCCAAATTCTAAAATTCAAATTTTGTATACAAAAAAACCCCAAATTATCGAAAACAATGATCAGATGTGCTATGGTCCTTTATGGGCTCACATAACTTATAACAAGCCCATCTAAATACCATGTAATTTATATCTGTCCATATTTACAGCAAGCTCACAAACTTACACGGCCAGCTAAGAATTAGGACATTTTGGTAATTATGAAATCAAAATGTTGGTCAATGAAGAAATTATATTAACCTAAAACGGTCAAATCAAAACAAAATCATTTTTTGGTGTTTGGAATATGGTTTCACAGGAACTGATAAAAAAGCATATTGATGGGTTATATCATGAGAAGATACTAAAAGGTCAAAAGAATTTGCCATGCCATTAAGGATAATTAAGATATAAAGAGAGCTTACGTGTGTTGATGAAGAAAGTAGCGAACATAATCAGAAATAACTTGGGTATCAGCTGCCTGAAAGACAAATAATTACATTATATTAAAAACAAGTAAAAAAGAACCTAATGTATTGTTATCAAAGTTCCCCAGCTGTTAGACTAACTCCTAATTAGTATAATTCAGTTAACCTTCAAATGTGCATTCAAGCCTTGAGATGTATTTATAAAAATTAACTCATAGTTTAGCATAATTTTGCTTAATTACCACCAACTTCAGAAATTCCTCAAAAAAATAAACCACCTAAAAGCAATATACCATCAAACTCAGTGCTTCATACTATCAAACTATTATAGTGTATAACTGAAAATTCTAAAATCCAAATTTTGTATACAAAAAAAACCCAAATTATGGAAACAAAGAAGAGATGTGCTATGGTCCTTTGTGGGCTCACATAACTTATATCAAGCCCACCTAAATACCATGTAATTTATATCTGTCCATATTTACAGCAAGCACGCAACCTTAAACGGCCAGCCAAGAATTAGGACATTTTCGTAATCATCAAACTATAACATTTCCATGCAATTATAAAAAATTTAAGCACCATTTACACTTTTGTCTCTGTAAGCTACAAAATGCTGACTAATCAGTAAAAGAAAGCCTTTATCAGTTAACAATCAACAAAATAATTACCGATCCAGATCGGCACACGTAGACATTATCAGTAAGCTGTGTGATCTTGTCAGAAGCCCGATTAGCCACATACATACCTAGATAATCATCAAATCAAGTGAAATATCAGAACAAACAGGTTGAATTAGAGCTTGAAACCTAGAAGGAAGAAGAGATTTGAGAAATGGGAAGATGCGATGCGTACCAGTGCTGGTTCTGGAATCGGCGCCGAGTATCACACCGCCGTTGTAAGTGACGCCGATGATGGTGGTCCCCATAGAGTGGGGAGCAGAGAGATTGAGATCCATCGTGTAGGAAGAAGAAGATTAAACCCTAACCTGACCTGAGAGAGAGAGAGAGCAAGCGCGAGAGAGAGAGAGAGAGAGAGTGAAAACGGGACTAATGATTTTATGCTGAGGTGCACAAAGTTGCAGGAAGCTCTTAGGAGCTGGCATCTAACAAATTTCAAAAGGGGCGGCTTAGAATTGGAAGAATGTAAGAAACAAATTCTCAACCTCGACATAATTGAAGAGACTCGGCTTCTAGCCCCACCGGAATTTCAGCACAGGATTCGACTTCGTGAAAGAGTTTTCGAACTAGCTAACATTTCTGAGGCACGATGGAGCCAAAGAGCAAGATGCAAATGGCTAAAGGAAGGCGACAAAAACACCCGGTTTTTCCATGCATTTGCATCCGCGCGGTGCAGGAAAAATCGGGTTGATGAGATCAAGGATTCACAGGGTTGTACGGTGAAGGGCAGCGCCATCAACAATGTCTTCTTCCAACACCTAAAACAGACCTTGGGTCAATCATGGCCTCAGCAAGAACACCTCAGTCAGTTTGACCTAGCCGTATTGTATCTGACCAATCCAGTACTGGAGGGGCTTGATGTTCCGTTCACTCCACATGAGGTGCTTGGTGCGGTTTCAAGCTTGGCAAAGAACAAGGCTTCGGGCCCCGACGGATTGACAAGTGAATTCCTACAGCTCAATTGGGAAGTGTTGAATCATCAGGTAATGCAAATAATCGGAGACTTTTATCAAGGCCGAGTGGACCTTTGCTCAATCAACAGGGCAAATGTGGTATTTATTCCAAAAAAGGAGGTTCCGGAGGGAGTGCAAGATTTTCGCCCGATAAGTATCATTAATATCATTCCAAAACTCCTGTCCAAGTTGATGGCCACTCGACTGGCACGCCTTATGCCGGAACTAGTATCCCCATTCCAAACAGCTTTTATTCGAGGCCGCCAAATCTCCGAGAATTTCATCGCCACGAGAGAACTTCTAAATCACATCGAGGCCTCAAGGCGACCGGCTTTTCTGGCAAAAATCGACTTTGCCAAAGCTTTCGATTCGGTCGATTGGACCTTCTTGTTTGCTGTGTTGAAAGCTAGAGGCTTCTCTGACAAATGGATACAATGGGTACGGCTGCTGTTAACAACGGCCTCTTCACGAGTGCTTGTTAATGGAGAACCGTCTCAGTATTTTCTGCACAAGCAAGGCTTACGCCAAGGGGACCCCCTTTCTCCTCTACTCTTTAATCTCGCAGTGGATGTGCTACAAAAAATGATTGAGGTTGCCAACTCTTCTATACATGATCCGATCTCCTCTAAATTCCCCGAATCCATAATCGCCATGCAATATGCCGATGACACGGCATTCATAGCAAATGCGGACTCTCAAACGGTGGTCACTCTTAAGATAGTGTTGCGTCTTTTTACCAAAATGTCTGGGCTAAAAATTAATTATCATAAGAGTAGGTTTGTGCCTTTGAATCTGGAGCAACCACACAAAGACCTCCTCACGTTGCTGCTTGGGTGTATAGCTACAACCTTCCCTATAACATACTTGGGAATGCCATTATCCGTACAGCGGCCGACAAGGCAATTCTTTATCCCCCTGATTGAAAAATTGGAAAAAAAGCTACAAGGGTGGAAAGGGAAGTTGATATCAAGGGGGGGACGGTTGCAACTCATTAACTCGGTTTTATCTTCCGTCCCCATTTATATGATGGCATGTTTTCAATTTCCTAAGTGGGTGCTTGATCGCCTTGACAAAATCAGAAGGGAATTTTTATGGAGGAAAAATGATGGTTCGGCTCAGGGGGTCTCTTTGATTAATTGGCCTTCGGTGTGCATGCCAAAAAAATGGGGAGGCCTAGGCATACCGGACTTGGAACTACGAAATACTGCACTTTTGCTAAGATGGTGGTGGCGGCTCTACGCGGAGCCTACATCACTTTGGGCGGCTGTGGCGGTGAGAATCCGGGCGAAAAGCACGTATGTCAATGGTCCGAAATTATGGATCATGAGTGGTTCTTTCTTTTGGAGGCAGCTGATTCGAATGCATTTCATATTTCAGTGGTCAACTACATGGAGGGTGGGCCATGGAATGAGCATCTCCTTCTGGTATGACTCATGGGCAGGACAGCCTTTGGCTAGAATAAAAAGGGGTCAAGCCCGCCTCCAACAGCCCTCCGCATCCCTGAGTGATGCCCACTCCATTGCGGTTCACTTCGAGGAATACACAGATCGCCTGGAGCTGGTCAGGTTCACGCAGAATGAGGACCAAATTCTTTGGAACTGGACGGGGTCCGGGCTATACTCGGCTAAGTCGGTTTACGAGGTCATGATGGGAGGTGGGAAGGTACAGTGGCCTTTCATGATCATTTGGAAGTGTAAAGCACCCCCCACTGTAAAGTTTTTTGCAACTATGCTTCTCAGGGACAAGCTTCTGACCCACCAGGTTATGGAGCGAAGAGGGATGCACGTAGAACTAAATTGTGTGATGTGCAACAATTGCCCGGTAGAGTCCGCCTTGCATCTGCTATTTCTTTGCCCTTTTGCAACCCATGTGTGGTTTCTGGTTTCAAATGAGTTAGGGTATCGAGTGATGTGGCAGGACCTAACCACCCAAGAGATATGGCTGCGATCGGCACGCATGCGGGGTAGCAGAAAAAAGAAAGAATGGGCGGTTCATTTCATGTCCACCATATGGCTGCTGTGGAAACATAGAAACGAGCTGATTTTTGGGGGTACACGGAAGGAGCCTAGAACGCTAGCAGAGAGGGCGGTGCAAGACAGTGCTCTGTGGTTGAAGCATGGATGAGGCAGAGAAAATGTTGAAACTGTTATGCTTTTTCTATTTTCGGTTTTTTTGTTCTATTTTTTGTTTCTTGATGTGGTAGTTCAAAGAGGTGTCACAGGTGGAGGATGGACGTTGATATAGGGATCAATTGATGTAATTTTCTTTCTAATTTAATCCAAGCTTGGTAGCCACTACCAAGGATTTTTTTTTTTTTTAAAAAAAAAGAAAAAAAAAAAGAGAGAGAGAGAGAGAGAGTGAATAAAAAGAGAATGCTTCCCCTTCTTCAAGAAAGCTTCGTCTTTTCCAAGGCCTTATTTGGGCCGATTCTGTCGAATTAAATAAGCCCAATTAATGGTAATAGGCTAACATATGGACTTAGGAATTTAAAAAGATGTCCATTCGGCCCACATATCATCACTGGCATTTAGAAACGGAGATAATTAAAATTGAAACAATATCTCTGTATTTTAGTTTTTAGTTGTAATAGGAGTTTGAACCTGTTTGGTACATGTCATGTTCAGGGCGTGCTCCACTTGGGAGTACAAAGATAAGTACCAGCACGTCACCTTCACTGCTACTTTTTTTGCTGGTACTCAAGCAGACCTCAGGTACTATGTCCAGTTATGAAATTGCTCGAAGAATAGTTCTTCCAAAATTTAACAATGAAATATGCAATTCATAATATGTATATCATTTTTCAATTTAACTGTTGCTGCACAACTTTTCCTTTTTATTAATTTATCGTTTGGTCTTTTCTGAAATCGCAAAAGATTCTACACTGCCTACCAAAACCGTGCGATTTTATGATATCTTGCATGAGGTCTTGACAAATTTAGACCACATAATTTATTCATTGTCTTACTTTTTTTCAATGGATTTGGCAAACAGTACTAATATGAGCATCTTTCCTGGTATTCCTTTTGGTTACAAGATACCTGCTAAGTAAATCTTTTGGTTTTGACTAAACCTGTGACTTACAAGAATGCAGTTTGCTAATTTGTTCTTTGTTGCATTATTGGGCACGGAAATTGAAGGAAGAAATCGAACTGCAATTATAAAAGTGGATGCCAACGGACATAGATCTTATCCCTCTGCAGAGCTTATATCCCTTAAATTTACTACTAGGCACAGGAGTATACTGGTACAACCTCTGATACCAGTCCCGGTGAATAAGTGCAAAGGGCAAAATTCCGTGCTCAGTTTCAATTCTACATGAAGATCTAGTTTTTTACATGTTGGTATATTATGTTGTGAATTTTTGCTTAAAAATAGTGCTGGAAGATAGTGTGACATAGTTGGTACCAACGTACCGGTCCAACTGGGCGAAAGTTAGCTTTGCATTGAGGTACAATTTTGAGTTTAAAACTATGTAATCATATAAAAAGAATAATGTTAAAGCAGTATGTTAGCTCTTGGTTAGATAAAACTATGTAATCATTATTCTGGTAAATAAAATGGGCTGGTACAGTGGTACGTCCCTTATTTTAAAAAAAAAAAAAAATTATATTTTGTTGCTTAATATTACTGAAATGATGTATTTAAATATCTATTTTGTTGTTGGAAATGAACTAGATGCTCAATTTGATGTCAGGTACAGTATATTGTTAATGATGGTATTAGACTTTACGGGTCACAATCAGTTTGGGATCACTGGTACTTTTTTTTTTAAGAAAAGCAAGTACAGAAGCAATAGATAAAAGAAAGCATCATGTTAGGGGTAAAATAGTCACAATAGATAAAATATTAGTTTAATTAAAAATTTACACCACATTCTTTCTTCCCTTAGTGTACATTTCATATGGAGGTAACAGTGTTATTGATGCTTTTTCATGGTGGATTCATAACTGTTGGTGGACACTTTTGACCCTAGGCGTAAGTTCCAACCATGTAATATTTAAAGAGTGAGGCTACGGTACTATTCATAGCACGGTTTGGTCAGTGCTACGGCTCAATATTTGAGTTTTCAAAATCCTAACTGTCGATCCGAACCGTTCAACATGATTATAAAATGAATATGTACTTGCAAACCAAATTTACATTTTTTCGAATTTTTTTACTATTTTTTTAGATAGGTAGAAAATCACTGTTTTTTGAGATCAAGTGATTTTCTACTTATCTAAAAAAAATAGTAAAAAAATTCGAAAAAAATGTAAATTTGGTTTGCAAGTACATATTCATTTTATAATCATGTTGAATGGTTCGGATCGACCGTTAGGATTTTGAAAACTCAAATATTGAGCCGTAGCACGGACCAAACCGTGCTATGCATAGTACCGTTGCCTCACTCATATTTAAATTAAGGTGCTCCTGCAATGGATTTTTCCACTTTTGTCAAAAAAAAAAAAAGGGAATTTCATCTATCCCCCTCAAAAACTTCAATATTACGTATTTCCCCCTCCAAAATGAATAATTACATATTTACACAAGAATTATGTGTTTAGATAGTATCAAAATTTTAAAAATTATATACAGATATATATATAGTGTGGCTACGTACCCGAATCTAGGTCCGGCAAAAAAGGTCGTAGTTCGTTGATTGATCGGGACTCACATATGGCTTGATTGCTAACAACTCGTTCATTACTGGACCGAGCTGTTAACGAGCCAACTCGTCACTAACTCGGTCATAATTAACGAGTTTGAGCTGGGTCTTGCTCGGTCCAGGTATGAATTTGTATAAATTTGTGTAAATTAATTTTATGCTATCACAGTTCGGTCCAGGTATGAATTTGTGTAAATTGCTGTCATTCTGTGAAGCTCAACTATGAATGAATTTAGTTTTATGAATTTGTATGAATTTGTGTGAATTTTTGTCATTCTGTGCGAATGTGTATGAATTTGTATGTTTAAATGTGTAAAGTTCATATGTAAATTAATTGTTATGTTATGTAAAATGATTTTTTGTCATCCTGTCATATATATATATATATATATATATATATCTGATGACTTTGATTATGTAAATGTTGGATGAGCTTCATTATTATTTTTTATTTGTATGATAGTAGTCCAATAAAGTCCAGCGAGTTAACAAGTCAGCTCGCCTCTAGCTCATGATGATTATGAGTTGAGATTTCAGCTCGGCTTCTAAATCTCAACTGATTCAGATCACTCAGTTGCTGTGATAAGCTGATCACGAGCTAGATTCAGCTTGTGATGAGCCAACTCGTTGCCACCCCTACCCGAATCTCTACAATATAAATAGAGTAGTCATTTCTCATGAGATATCACTTTCTGATCCGATCTGTTTGAGTTTATTGGCCAGATGGGTCTGAATTCTAATAAGTAGAATACCCATTAATTCAGAACATTCTGGACCATACAAAAACAGTGATTTTTTTACTTATATAAAAAAATAGTAAAAAGTTCTAAAATATGTAAAATTTAGTGTCTAGATATATTTTAATATGAAAACAATGTTGAACACAGTTTAAACGGAAACGGGATATCATTTTAATTTGGACTTTGAGAATGAAAAATGGACTGATTTTTTTTAGAGTTCCTACAGTATTGACCATAGTCCAAAATGTATGTTTGATAATTGATTAAATATCATTTATTAGAAATAAGTAGTGTTCTAAATAGTTAGTTATAGCTTTTTCGGACCATAAAAGCTAAGCTATGAAATAAAAGTGCGCTAATTCAGTTACGACCGCTATAGCTGTACTAGCAGACCGCTATTATCGTTATGCACTATGCGCTATTGCTACTGCTATGCTACATGAGTTTTTTTTGCAATTTATATGCGCTTCTGTGTTTATGTTCCTATTTCTGATGCTACATGATCTACTATGATAAGTATGCTAAACCTGTTTTCCCTAACTGCACCTAAAGAGGGGGGGGGGGGATGAATATGGGGCATTTTAAATTTTAACCCTAGATGGTTTGATATTCACTACAAATATATATCTAACGTGTACGTAAGTTGTTTTTGGTGGAAACAAGAAAACTTAAACGAAGTGTATGTAAAGTAAATAGAAGAGTAAAGAGACACTTGATACGAGATATGTTTACAGAGTTCGGCACTAACGTCTACGTCTCCGGGGCTTCGCGACCTTCTTGATGACACACCTTTCTTTATCCAATGAGAAATGAAGTACAAGGTCGAACTAGTGAGCCCTTACAAATCTTGAGAAGTCATACGGCCCGAGCACGAAATTGGCTCTTGAGCAATAAAGGCTTTAGTGTTTGAACAAACAAGAGATCTCACACAAATCACTCTAATTCTTACACAAGATTGAGTATGGTGGAGTATGCTTGAGATTGTTGTAAGGATATTGAAGTTTGATGTATAAGCAACAATGAAGAATTCTAGATCTGTTTTGAAAACATAATATTGCAATTTGAGATGGCTAGATTCAATAATCAAAACCTAGATTTTGCTTCTATTTATAAAGATAGAAACAAAATAAGATAACTGGTATCAACCGTTATAACGGTTGATTAACCGTTATAACGGTTGGTCCCAGTTAGTAGCTTTTGCTGCGCTGGAAACCCTAATGCTCATTAAGCGTTACAATGGTGGTCACAATGGAACTCTCTAGAGATTTTGGGGTCCGAAATGAATTGTTCCGTTACAACGTTTGATTAACCGTTGTAAAGAAATAAATCGATTACTTCTGTGGATTTCAGATATGAATTGTTCCGTTGCAATGCTTTCTTAACCGTTGTAACGGTTTAGGTCAATTACCTCAATCTCAAGTATATTTTACCAATTTCACAGATTTCTAATTAATACACTAATCTTGAGTTTAGTCTTCTCAGTCCAGTCCTTGATTAATTGTAGTACATCATTGATATGTGTAGCATTTGATGATGCATCCTTGATGTTTATTGAAACTTTATATCATCATGAACCTGCATAATATCTCAAGACAAAAAACTGTAAAATTCAAACATATATGTTTTGAAAATCTAGTCAAACATACTAAGTATATTATTGCATTGTCCAACAAAATCGAACTATGTGCTTTTATTCCTATTTGTGATTTAGTCTCTCATTTTATATCAGAAAATATTCAAATATTAATTCTTCCTTTTTTTTCCTCTCCGTCTAGTATTCACTTGTAAAATTATTGCCGTTCATTTCATTAAAAGCTAATTTTGATTATTATAATATATAAAATGTTCAAATAGGTATACTAACTTCATTTCACTTGTAAAATTAATTGCTCTTCGTCTATTATAATATGTAATATTATGAAGTGTGAACTATTAAATAATGTTACCCTGTAGATCGATCTTTTATTCTTCTTATTTGCATGATTAAAAAAAGTATAGACTTAGATTAGTTGTCATTTAGTTGTTACTCCAATTCTTCAATATTGATCATGTTGATAATTAGTAGAAATATAGAATATAAATTTTGAAAAAAAAAATGCTATGTATGATAGCTTCCGCTATAGCTTTTTTTTTGTCTCCCCACTATACTGCTATAATGCTATTTAGATCCTTGAGAACAAGTCCATCTCATCAAATTTACTAAAGGCACAAACCAGGCTGATTTTTTCATCACTAGTACTAGTATAGAATACCACACATAAAAACAGTTATGTCAGCTTTCGCCTTTATCATATTAGTACGGCTATTAAATATGTCTTTTTTGAGAATTAACTTTTGATCTAGTAGCAAATGAAATGCTCTCCGTGTGATATTGTATGCTCGAAATTCAAAAGGAGCAATTCTTTAATGAACATTAGCTATATACCAATCATATATAATTAAATTAATTGTATTTACACAAACAATTAATGTATGCAACTTCTAAAAATTAATTAAGTACTATTGTATAATATAAATATCCCACAGTAAAATTTTGTTAGTATTAATGTATCACAATAGGATATATCATAATTAAACCATGTACTCTGGCATCACAATGATAAAAGGAATTTCCCAGGATATAGATACATGAGACATATTAATTGTAGTGTCACTTAAATTTAAATTTGATACTTCTCATCGAAACAATAACAATACTGTTAGAAGAAAGGGACACCGATCAACACGCGCGGTGCGCTAAAATTTAAATAATACATTTTTAATATGGTGCACATTCAATCTGATCTAATCATGGGAGTATTAATCATTTTTTTTAAAACAATAAAGAAATGGATTTTGAATAAAAGAGTATTTTTTTATTTTTTTATGAATTGTTCGAGTTTAGGACTTCAAATTAATAAATGTTCTAAAAGGTCTCTATCTTGATAATTAGAAGCAACACTAATCAATCAAAATAAGATTAGTTTTATTAATATTGTTATAAGGACTTATCAATTTAATTACATTGATACAAGTTGAAGAACTTGATGTTGGACAGATCCTACATAGACGTCTCCATTCTTATGTTAAGCACGTAGATGTCCTGATCTGCTAACGACTTTAATTAAAAGATGAAATTTTGAATTGAGTCATCCGATCAAATATTCTAATTTTATATATTATTTTTATGTTTTTTTACTTGTAGAAGTCTAATTTTTTTTCCCGGATTCTGATCAAATATTTTGATTCTCTCTTTGTACTATATTTTTTTGAAGAAGCTGCTTGTATGATATTTTTTTTGAAGAAGCTACTTTAGGCAAAAGTAAATAATATGCATTACCATAGCTATTGTTGGCATGAAATTGATGCATTTTTCATGAATCACTGAATGTTTTATCCGTTTAATAGCTTACATTCTCAGTTTGTTTCTTTTTTAAATATCAATTTTCCAAGACCCTTCCTGTACACCTTTATTCACGGTGATCTTATAATATGTTTAATTTGCTTTTTTTTAATTAATGCCATCGAAAAAAATTAGTACAAAACAGCACAATTGGGACCAACGATATTCAATATATATATATATAGGTACTCACGCGAGAAGCGCCAAATTAGCAGCTAATGATCTCGGGGAGTGAATTGCGGATCTTGCTGCCCCCACTACTGAGCTCTTCATTATTTAAACAATTAATGTATGCAACTTCTTTAAACAATTAATGTATGCAACTTCTAAAATTAATTAAGTACTATTGTATAATATAAATAGAATAATTATTTCAGTACCCACGCTACAGTACCCGCACTGTACCTGCACTGTACGTGCTACAGTACCCGCACTGTTATTTTAGGAAAATTCATATATCATATGTAGTTCATTGTATAGGTATAAATACTTGCCCTGTTTGAGCTATATACTTCACAGGAGTAGAACTAGGGTGTGATGTGCTCACCAAACTCTTTGGTGAGCACAACTCTACATAAACTATCGGATTCACTTCAAACGAGATGAATCCAACCGTTGAAACCGATGTACTTTACGAGTGATGCGCGTACATGCAAAAATTTTGAATTTTTTGAATTCATTTAGTCTCAAGTCAAGTGGTCAAAATTGATGAAAAATGAATGATCCAAAATAAAATTATTTTAATGCATTCAAAAAATAAAATCCTATACACAAAACACTCAACAAAAGTTCGTAAAAGTTCGAAATTGAGTTCGTAAAAAATTAAGAGCAAATGCGCAGCAGTACCACATTCTATAGATATTCAATGAAATAAACACGATTTGACAGTTCTAAACACAGGTTTTGGTACAAAATACGGGTCGGAATATAGATAAGTTTGCGAGATATCAACTCCCCACGTCCATTGGCTCCAGAATCAACATAACTTCTATTATAAAAGGGCTAGAATTTTCTCTTTCAAGATCATCCCTTTTACCATCCATCCTTAGTAGAAATTTCTCATCTCTGGAAAGCGAATCAAGGAATAAGAAGAGAAGCTCTCAACAAACGCAGACAAGACTAAGTATCTTCATCTATAGAAGGGTGTAAACTATTTCTCTATTTAATTTCTCTTTGTTTTAGCCATGTTTTGTATTAAATTTCTGATGAATACTTGCATCTCCATGGGAGGTAGAGAAGGAAATTTGTCACGGCGTGATCAGTCACGTCACGTAACGTCACGTTCACGTCACGTTACGTCACGTCACGTGTGTCGATTACGTGACGTGACTCACGTGTTGCGTGACGTGACTATTCGCGTGACGTGATTGTATTTAACAAAAATTATACGTCACGTCACGTCACGTAAACTAATCACGTCACGTCACGTCACGTGATCACGTCACGTCACGTCACGTGATCACGTCACGTCACGTCACGTTATAAAACATATTTTGAGGACAAACTCTAGTAGTCCATATTCCTATTAGCACTATTAGGCTATGTTTCTGTAGTATATTCATAGTATATTCAGATTTTTCTTTTGTGGCTGTTTGTAAAAACTATGTTTCTTAATGAAACGGGCTTAAATATCTTTTATCCAAAAAATTTGGCAATTTTTAGAATATTATTTACTAGTTAATTTTTGCAACATTATTTACTTATTTTACAAATTTTACAATTTTCATATTTTTTTATATATTTTTTCTGAATTTTCAACAATTTAAATTAAAATATAAAAAAAGTTCAATGTGACTAATTTATGTCACGTCATATCACGTCACGTCATATCACGCGTCACGTTATATCACGTCACGTGTAGTCACGGCGTGACTACGCGTGACGTGACCATTCGCGTGACGTGATCGTCTGTCACTATTTTGATCACGTCACGTCACGTCACGTGAAAAAAAAACATTGATCACGTCACGTCACGTCACGTGACCAAATCACGGCGTGTTTGTCACGTCACGTCACGGCGTGTCACGTATTTCCTTCTCTAATGGGAGGCTAGTCTTCCTCTCTAGGGGTTTAGCATGAATTTGTTTAATTTTATTTTACTCGGACATTAATTTTTATTATGATTGTTTGATTTGATGTTAATTTCTGTGATTGATTATTTGTGTTGATGCATGATTAGTACTTGAATTGTAGTATCCCGCTTAAGTCTAATAGACTCGAAGTAGATTAGGTTCATATATGATAGTACCAAATTGTGAACACAAATATCCTAAGATTTGGATTAGAATTGACAAATTTGAAATCTAAACCAAAACTACATAAATTAGGGTTAGGGTTTGACGAAGAACTTAATTGTGAAGTCAAATCCCTAATTAGGATTCCTTGAATTGAATTGAATATGGGTACGAGGGACTTAATCGTGAAATACCAATATCTAAGGATATGATAGGCTAACGAGAACTTCATGGTCTAGATAGCTAGAGTGAATGACTTAATCGTGAAATCCGAACTGTTTAGGCACGTTATTAATTCACGAAGTGACCCTTTTTAATATCTTAGGTTAGAAACCTCGTCATATCAAACATGAATTTAAAAGAATCGAGTAGATAAGATTAGCAAGGAATTGTAGACCGAATGCCTCTAGACTTTCAAACTTTGAAAGCAACCTAAACTCTCTTTTACTTTTCAGTTTTAGTTTAATTGTTACAACCTCCTCTTTTCGGGTATTGAACCCAACAATTAGGAATTTAGAACCAAATCCCCCAATCAACTTTTACTTTATTTAATATTCTGAAATTAATGAATAGAGTTTAAAATTAGTA
Source organism: Carex kokanica (assembly GCA_025461125.1). Lineage (NCBI taxonomy): Eukaryota > Viridiplantae > Streptophyta > Magnoliopsida > Poales > Cyperaceae > Carex > Carex kokanica. The sequence continues at coordinate 13,922 of JAJGRX010000824.1, read as the reverse complement.
TTTTCCGATATCTCTTGGATCGATACCTCAAGTACTACAGGGATTAGGTTGTGCGCTTGTAATCGACCAATCTTTAAATATTAGGTTTATAAATTTTAAAGTTCAAAGAGTATAAAAATCAGCATAAAATCCTATACACAAAATATTCAACAAAAGTTCGTAAAAGTTCGAAATTGAGTTCGTAAAAAATTCAATTCGAAATTGAGTTTGTTCGAAATTAATTCAAACCAAACTTAGTTCGAAATTAATTCAAATTAAACTCAAACTGGTGGTAAGTTCGATTCGGTTCGGTTTGTTTGCAGCCCTAATTTGTACTATATTTTTTGAAGAAGCTACTTGTATGATATTTTTTTTGAAGAAGCTACTTTATGCAAAAGTAAATAATATGCATTACCATAGCTATTGTTGGCATGAAATTGATGCATTTTTCATGAATCACTGAATGTTTTCTCCGTTTAATAGCTTACATTCTCAGTTTGTTTCTTTTTTAAATATCAATTTTCCAAGACCCTTCCTGTACACCTTTATTCACGGTGATCTTATAATATGTTTAATTTGTTTTTTTTTTTAATTAATGGCATCGAAAAAAATTAGTATAAAACAACACAATTGGGGCCAACGATATTCAATAAATCACGCGATAAGCGCCAAATTAGCAGCTAATTAATGATCTCGGGGAGTGAATTGCGGATCTTGCTGCCCCCCCCTACTGAGCTCTTCATTGAAGCAAACAAATTATAAACAAATTAAGACCTAATAAAAATGGGACAATTTCTAGTGTGCCCTTATAAACATCTAAAATAGCTAATATATATCCTCATCAAAACACTATAATATCTAATATTTCTAGGATTAAAATGTCTCATTGGTTTTGTGCCCCATCATGCCCCAACATCGTTATCTCTATTTTCAAAGTTTAAACAGTCGATCCGAACCGCTCAATATGATATTCATATTAAAATGTGCTTGGATACAAAATTTTATATTTTTTGAAATTTTTTTGCTATTTTTTAAAATAGGTACAAAATCACTCTTTTTAGAAGATTATGGACCATTCAAAAATAGTGATTTTGTACCTCTCTAGACAATTAGTAAAAAAATTATAAAAATGATAAAATTTGTTATCCAACCATATTTTAGTATCATGTTGAACGGTTCGGATCGATTATTTTGACTTTGAAAATAGAGATAATGATGTCAATTCATTTTTTAAAATAATCAAATAAAAAGTTAAATAAATAAAAGGGATAAAAAAATAGAGTGTTAAGTTTTTATAGGAGTATTTACTACTATGATGTTTTGATGGGGATATATTGACTATTTTAGATGTTTATATGAGCACACTAGAAAATTTTCCAATAAAAATTAAATTGTACCCGTATATATGCCGAAATTTTTATTAATAGCAGAAAAAATAAAAAAATATCGAGAATGAAGAAGAGGTTTGTCGAAATTCGACAAATAACAAAAACGTGATAATCTATAATGTCCAGAGTACTGTAGCTGGACGTTATAAACCATAACATCTAGTTAATCTGATCGCTAATGATCTCTAATTAACTGAAATAAACACTGTAGCTGGACGTTATACACCATAACGTCCAGCTACAGTGTTTTTTTTTTTTTGCTTTGTTTGTGAATTTGTTTGAAAAAAAAAAAACACTGTAGCTGGATGTTATAGATCATAACGTTCAACTACTGTGTTTATTTTGATTAATTAGCGATAACTTGATTTCGTTAAGCTGGCCATCATGGTCTATAACGTTCCCTGGACGTTATGGACTATCACATTTTTCCTACAAATCAAATTTTCACAAAATTCTTCCTCATTATCGATATTTTTTTTATTAATTTTTCTATTAATAAAAATTTCGGGTATGTATGAACTCATTTCACGTGCTGCAAAACGTGAAATAAAATATAGAAATAGTTAATTGAGCAATGAACCAATTATATAGAACATATATGTCATTATGAATAGATCGTTATTTCAGCATTGATCCCTATGCAGGTAAAATATATTACATGCAAGATGAAAGTTACCTTAACCTCATTTAAAATATAAATCCCAAACAAAGAATTGTAATTTTAAATGGATCATCTTGATCTATATACCCATGAGCCATGCCTGAGCAGAAAATAAAACCAATTCTTTCAGTTTGTAGTTTACAACATCAAGAGGCCGAAAATTTGTTTTGGTAATTAAACTTCAGTCCAAAGAAATCTTGATGCTCTTGGACTTATTTAAAATTTATCAATATAAAAATATATTACATGTTTAATAGATCAAAAGAAATAAAAGATTTACTATCTAACAATGAAGATCGACATGGTAGGCATGACTTGAATTAGATTCGTTCCTTGAGATGCGCTGAAAAATACATTTTTAATATGGTGCACATTTTACGATCTGATTTAAAGTCAATGTAGTAGATGTAGAACAATCAATTTTTCTTAAACAATTAAGATAAAGTCAACACACAATTAATATGGCGTACATATCAAGCATGATCATTTTAGATCTACTAATTAATTACTCTTAATAATGCACCAAACAGCCGGCCAATTGAGACCTTAATTTATATAAGCTCCACCACAGCCGGCCAATTCACAAATTCGGGTCAATTCAGCCTGGGGTGAAATGCACCCGTTTTTTTTATTAATAGGAAAAACAAAAAAAATATCAATAATGAGGAACAGTTTCATCCGATTTTGAAAAATAGAAAAAACATTATGATTTATAACGTCCAGAGCACTAGAGCTAGACGTTATAACCCATAACGTCCAGTTAATCTAATCGCTACAGTGGTTTTTAATTTTTTTTTTTAAATTGCAAACTGAAGCAAAAAAAAAACACTGTAGCTTGACGTTAACAAAAAATCATTTGATCTGAAAATTCTGTACCATTCAGATCAAGTGATTTTCTACCTATCTAAAAAAATAGTAAAAAAATTCTAAAAAATGTGAAATTTGGTTTGCAAGTACATATTCATATGGAGATCATGTTGAACGGTTCGGATCGACTGTTAGAATTTTGAAAACTCAAATATCGAGCCGTAGCACATAGGCCCTCTATGCTACACGTAGCACCGTAGCCAACTCCTATATATATATATATATATTGAGTACGACTAACGCGCTTCCTCTAGTATATTAACAATATGTTTCCGGCCTCCAAAATCTATCGAATGGGCTTCAAATGACAAATCCAAACCGCTTGACTTGATGGTAAATAAATTCGAAAATTAAAAACTTTTATATGGAAACAAAGCTCTCCGTAAGGAGATTGGTCTGAACGATTTGGATTTGTCATTTGAAGCCCATTCGATAGATTTTGGAGACCGGAAGCATATTGTTAATATACTAGAGGAAGCGCGTTAGCCATACTATATATAGGTTGGCTAAGATACAAACGTTTGTTAGCCTCTGGAACAAATGTTTCAGTTTTCTGATTTTCAAAGTCCAAACAGTCGATCCAAACCGTTAGATATTTAATCTATATTAAAATGTGTTTGTGACCAAATTTTACATTTTTTGGAATTTTTATTATTTATTAAGATGGTTTGAAAATCGCTGATTTTTTTAAACTTCTGCACCATTGAAAAACAGCGACCTTCAAACCATCTTAATAAATAGTAAAAAAATTCCAAAAAATATAAAATTTGGTCTCCAAGCACATTTTAATATAGATTAAATATCTAACGGTTTGGATCGACTGTTTGGACTTTGAAAATTGGAAAACCGAAACGTTTGTTCCGGAGACTAGGAACAAACGTTTGTATCTTAGCCAACCTCTATATATATATAAACTCATCATAGTAGATAATCTTACTATTCACATAGTCTTCTAACATCTCAATTTTAATGGTGAATAACAATATTTTTTTATAATATATATTAAAATATATGATATATATCTACTATTTGGATACAGGTAATTGAAACATAAACTATATCAGTATCCATATCTACACGGATATTCGGATATCGGATATCCACATCTAATATTTCGAATATGGATCGGATATTATCCATACTGTTTTCACCCCTAACAATGATACCTTACATTTAAATTTTTTTTCTTTTATATATATACAATTACAAGTGGAGTTTACTTTTATTCATACAATTACAATTTTGAGTCCTGCATAATAGTGGGGGAAATAAATCATAAAAAAAATGAAAAAAAAATTAGTTTTGCTTTTATTATTTTGGTTTCAATTAACTCAATCAGTATCTGCAATAACTTCACAAAGTAATACAAATTGCTCTCTCAATTTTTTGGTAAATTGTACTATTGTTTCCAATTTTGCATCAATTTTCTAATACATAAGTCATCCGTATGTTATTTCTTTACTCCAAACTTTATTTGGTAATTTCTGCTACAATTTGATTATGTTATGGTAGGTAATTTCCTGGGACACTTCTTCAAGAAGAAATTGACCCGACAAAGTACAAAGATAAGTACCAGCACGTCACCTTCACTGCTACTTTTTTTGCTGGTACTCAAGCAGACCTCGGGTTTCTCAGGTACTATGTCCAGTTATGAAATTGCTCGAAGAATAGTTCTTCCAAAATTTAACAATGAAATATGCAATTCATAATATGTATATCATTTTTCAATTGAACTGTTGCTGCACAACTTTTCCTTTTTATTAATTTATCGTTTGGTCTTTTCTGAAATCGCAAAAGATTCTACACTGCCTACCAAAACCGTGCGATTTCTGATATCTTGCATGAGGCCTTGACAAATTTAGACCACATAATTTATACATTGTCTTACTTTTTTTCAATGGATTTGGCAAACAGTACTAATATGAGCATCTTTTCTGGTATTCCTTTTGGTTCCAAGATACCTGCTAAGTAAATCTTTTGGTTTTGACTAAACCTATGACTTACAAGAATGTAGTTTGCTAATTTGTTCTTTGTTGCATTATTGGGCACGGAAATTGAAGGAAGAAATCAAACTGCAATTATAAAAATGGATGCCAACGGACATAGATCTTATTCCTCTACAGAGCTTATATCCCCTTAAATTTACTAATAGGCACAGGAGTATATACTGGTACAACCTCTGATACCAGTCCCGGTGAATAAGTGCAAAGGGTAAAATTCCGTGCTCAGTTTCAATTTTACATGAAGATCTAGTTTTTTACATGCTGGTGTAATATGTTGTGAATTTTGCTTAAAAATAGTGCTGGAAGATAGTGTGACATAGTTGGTACCAACATACCGGACTACCGGACTACCGGTCCAACTGGGTCAAACTTAGTTTTGCATTGAGGTACAATTTTGAGTTTAAAACTATGTAATCATATAAAAAGAATAATGTTAAAGCAGTATGTTAGCTCTTGATTAGATAAAACTATGTAATCATTATTCTGGTAAATAAAATGGGCTGGTACAGTGGTACGTCCCTTATTTAAAAAAAAAAAAAAAATTATATTTTGTTGCTTAATATTACTGAAATGATGTATTTAAATATCTATTTTGTTGTTGGAAATGAACTAGATGCTCAATTTGATGTCAGGTACAGTATATTGTTAACGATGGTATTAGACTTTACGGGTCACAATGGGATCACTGGTACTTTTTTTTTCAGAAAAGCAAGTACAGAAGCAATAGATAAAAGAAAGCATCATGTTAGGGGTAAAATAGTCACAATAGATAAAATATTAGTTTAATTAAAAATTTACTCCACATTCTTTCTTCCCTTAGTGTACATTTCATATGGAGGTAACAGTGTTATTGATGCTTTTTCATGGTGGATTCATAGCTGTTGGTGGACACTTTTGACCCTAGGCGTAAGAAAAAAAAGGGGGAATTTCATCTATCCCCTCAAAAACTTCAATATTACGTATTTCCCCCTCCAAAATGAATAATTACATATTTATCCTTTTAAATTGTACAAACTCACATATTTATCCAATCCATCATATTAATTTTATATTAATTTCCATTTTACCCTTATTAATTCTAGCAGTTAGAGATGAGACCACCTATTTGGCTCTGTCTTGTACCTTTTGTACCTGCCATTGTACCAGTACTGCAGCAACTTCTCATTAGTATAAACCGAGAATTAGTGGATTTTATTTTAATTATTGTTTTCTCAATTTCGTTCTGAAAAAAAAAAATTATTAACAAAAAAGATAAAAAGTTTCATAATATAATAGGCACAATTCCATGCATCTCTGCAGCTCAGTTAGCAACTTTTTAAAGAAGATTAAGAAATACTTGTTTGATCACGAATTTCTGAAAATTCTTAATTTTCTTAAAATATGAATTTATATATATTGGAGAAACTCAGTCATATTCTAAGTCCTTGAATGGTTCTCCAATATTATTTTAGTGGAATTTTGTTGGTCCAGTAAAAGAACGAGAAAGTACTGAGAAAGAAGGAATAAAAATATGCAATCGAGATTTCAGATTCAATTTCAACATATGCATGACAGTAAATTAATGATACAAAGCACACATACAAGAAAAATAAGAGAAGACATTGACAAATACCAAATAGGAAGAGTAAAATATACACTGGAGGAGTCTGTGGCTCTAATGTCTGCCTAAATCAATTGAAGGGACATGTTGGCATAAATTGCGAACCAAATTAGCCTTCAAATTACCCACATCTCGCCACTCCAATTTTTTAAGGTTGGTAAGGTATTGTAGCCCTTGAGGCACACCCAATTCTTCACATTCATCAATCTCAAGTTCTTTAAGAATAGGCATTGCACCCTCCTCTATCTCCCATTCCTCCATTGATAACCATGACATCTTCAAAACTTGTAACTCGCTAAAGCCTCGAGAGGAACAGCTCACTTTTCGACTTTGGGATGCTTTATTAAGTATGAGAGCCTTAAGGTAGCGTAGCTTCTCCAATACTGGCATTATATCCTGCTGGAACTTGTGACCCCTAATATCGAGATAAATGAGGTGACAGGGGAGCATATTCTCATGAAGCAGCTGGGTCAATTTAGTGGGGCTAAAGTAATGAAGTTTGAGAGATTGTAAATGGTTATAAAATGGGAAACCTCTCATGTCAAGTATGTCCAGTACACTATGACTATGCCTTATATCGAGATTAGTTAGGACTAATGTGGAGAGAAAAGTGACAACTGCCTTCGATGGAGATGATATGGCCATTAATTCTAATGAACGCAAATGGGGTATATGAGGTAACTCTATCTCCCATGATTGTGTGGCCCTCACCCTAGAAATAGTTTGCAAATTTGGTAATTCTGCTGATGCTGGGAGTTCTATAGTATCCGTATCATGACTTAGATGCCTCAGTGTCTTGATATTACATGCACTCTGAGGAAACTCAAAGTTGCTTAGCCATGGGATATGAAGGGTCTGCAGAAATTTCATTCTGCCTATCACTTCCTCAAAGAATTGTTGATCACGCTTGTCACTTAGCCTCCCTCTAAGACTTAGATATCTTAACTGAGTCAATCCCACAAACATCCCCAACTCTATTATGTTATCCTCGTCATTTTCATTGCTTACCACTTTGAGCAGTCTTTGCTTAGAACAATTCGGCATTCTGCCGATATAAAAGCACAAAAGAGTGCGGAGGTTTGGGCTCATTATAAGTTGATCACAATCTGGATTGTGAATTGCCACACGGCGTGCCCTGCTCAAGCTCATTTTATCATCTGGATATAAATACACCAGGAGAAAGTTTTCCTCCTTGGCTTTTTGGAGAGCAAAATCTCGTAGTAAATCGTGTATGCGTACAACTATGATGGAACCAACTACCGATCTCCTCTCTACTTGAACCATGCTCCTAGCATAATGAAAAAAAAAAAAATTAAATTGTCAAGCCCTTCAGTTTGCACTTTGAAGTGGCCTTAAATGTAATATAGCTTGCATATTATGGCCCAAAATTTCAAGCTAAGCACTTAAAAAAGGTACTGTTTATGTAACATAATATAAACGTTTATGAAATTTGAAGTACAATGATTAAAGATATCATAAAGAAACTAATTAGTATCAAACAATTTAGTTTAATGTTGTATACATGAGATGTAGATGCTGAGACTATTCAATTAAAACCAACGTAACATTACGTGTAAATCATTAAATGAAGATGTGATACCTTTGTACGAGATCCTCTAAGAAACTCTCCGCAGTTTCTTCCAATGTTATGTTATCTTCTTGTGGTATGAAGCCCTCTGCAATCCACATTCGAAGTAAGGATAGGGCATCGATAGAATAGTCTTCGGGAAATGCAGCAAAGTACATAAAACACGACTTCATAGCAAATGGCAGGTCCTCATAGCTAGTGCCTATGATCTCGCTACAATTTTTTCCTTCGACATGCCAACTCATTGTCCGAAACACGCTACTCCAAACAGCATAGCTACAAGGCTTCTTTGATAAAAAACCACCTAAAACCACTAATGCGAGAGGAAGCCCACCACACTTGTGGACAAATTGATCTAGGATATCAGAAAGATCATCAAAAGAACTTTTATTTGGATCATGATTAGGAAAAACTATTTTTAACAAAAGCTCTCGGCTTAACTCCTCAGATAAGAACTTGAGCATGTATGGTTCACTCAAGGGATCCATGTCCTTAGGAACATCAGCGAACCTAGTGGTTACAAGGACTTTACTCCCATTGTTTTCATCTGGGAATGCTGCACCAATTTGAGTCCATAGATCGATTGTCCAAACATCGTCTAGGACTATGAGGTACTTTTTGCCTCTAAGAGATTTGTGAATCTCTGTAAGAATCACTTCTGTTTCATTTGGTTGCTGATCAAGGTTAAGTTTTCGCGCTATCTTTCTCGAAACATCAATTACTTCGTACTTTTCAGAAATAGCTACCCATGTGCGAACTTCAAATTGTTTTATGACATCACCACTGAAAATAAAATATTATATTGGACATTAGTATAACCAAAATACAAAGACGAAGGACTAGATAAAAATATACAAGTGAATATGGAAAAGTGGGTAAATAGAAAATTATGATTTTCATGCCAATCTATCGGGTTAGGTTGGGCCATTAGACTGGGGACATCTATATATATATGTAGATGTGTATGCAATTGTCTACTTTTCTCTTTTTCTATTTTCTTTTGTTCTATCCGGACTCTACCTGACTCGATAGCACCTCGTACTTGACCTTTTCAAGTCTAGTTATTGATCTTGTTGAGTTTTTGGGCAATGTCAATAAAACCCATGTAAAAGTGCGAATGCATATATGCACGTAAGCATATATGTACACAATTAAAATCAATTTAACAAAACATAATATACTAATGTGGATTAGCAAATATATTAACTTTAGACCTTTTTTTTACGGAAACCACAAAATTATATCAATTTTACATCCACTTTTTTTTTGCAAACCTCATAAGTATTTCAAAGGGATAAATTAATAAATGATCAATATTATGGTCATTTATTATTTAAACTAAGCATTAATTAAGTACCAAATTAACTGACCGGAGTGTTTGACACTGATTGCATAGTTTGGAAGATGATTGTCAAATTAAAAGTTTTTTTCAGAAGCATGATAGGAGCTATGATGCTTAAATGAAAGAAAAAGAAAAATATTGTCAAATTAAAAGTTAAGGAGCCAAGTTCTTACAAGTCAAAAGTTTCTGAGCCTCGTATCATGACATTACCTTACCTCATTCTAGATTATAAAATTAATTAATGTCCAAGACATATTCATTAGTTAATATTTCTTGGTGTCTTGGTGAAACATATATCTCATCTAAATATATAACTTGAATTTAATAGAGCACTTTATTTAAATTCATCATACACTAAGGACTCGAGAAATATTATGACCAAAGCTGACCTTTTAATTTCTCATAAAATACAAGTTTTACATTGAGACAAATATATTAACCATGTTTTCCATTTAAATTATCTGAACTAAAGTGTGTAATTTTTATAAACTAAATTAGTGAAAAAAAATTTAAAATAGGGTGAAAGGTGAATTTGAATTAAACTGATAGTAAATGAAAAAATTTATAAAATAAAAAAACTCATACCAATTGTACACTTTTTGTGCAAGAGTAGTCTTTCCAAGTCCACCGGTCCCGCAAATTGAGACCACAGAACGTCTCGTGGTGGTCTCATCAAGCAACTCCTTGACAATGCAGTCCTGGTCTGCCTTGAAGCCAACAATATCGGGATCAATATCAGATAGCATCAGTGGCCTGACGGGTAGTTTATTGATATCTTCACTGCACTCGCCCAAATTATTTATGTCATATGTGACTCTGCTCTCTTCGACCTCTTTCATCTTTTCTCGGATCTGGTTCATCTCATTTACAAGGTTGTGTACAGCTGGTAGATTTTTGGGATTTCTTAGCATGTTTTTTATGGCCTCCCTCTTGCTCAACTTTTTTGGATTTCGAGGGATCTCCATGAGAAAGGTGTCTATTGAATCTTGTATAGAATAGGCAATATCTCTGACCTGCTTGACCCAATTTTTCTGCCTTTCGTCTTTTATCGGCTTCCTGTCAGCATCCTTGAGAAATGCCTGAATCCGTTTGAGTTCACGGCTGACTTTCTCAACTTGCTCATTCACACTGTACAAGTGCAAAACCTCCTTAACTACAGCATCACCCAGCTTGCCGAGCACCAAATTTACAATGGTCTCAGCCATCCAGCTTAATTCTCTGTTGTATGTGTGAGCTGCAACGAGCGAGTGATATATTAAAGAAATTTGAGAGTGGCTATATATTTTGGGTGGTCGAATTGGAAGACGAGCACCGAGAGAAGACTGTCCCGTTCCCAAATTGAATTAGAAGAAAATGGTGTCAATTTTGAGGAGACGAGTCTGGGCAGCAAAATAAATAAAGATAAGAGGGACTATGGGACTATGGGACCCATCGAACAATTAGAGGAACATCTCTTTCTCTCTCTAAATCGAGAGTGAGGTGTTACGGAAAGAATTTTTGTATAGAATTCGTAATCTTCAAAATCGATTTGGTGAAAATAATAGGAAGCGGCTAATTGTTTCAGTCAAATTCTCAGAATAACTGTTTTAACTGGGATCACTTCTAGAAGGTCATTAGCGACTTTTTAAAGCTAGCTAGCAACTTTGGTACTTAAGTTTGTAAACCTTGCTCCACAAGTCTGTAAAGTGGTTATTATTAGTTTGTAAACTTATCAAGTAATTAATCTAAAGTGTGAATCATTTAAGATGTCGTCTCCGGTAAAATCTCCAGACTAGCTGCTTTGACCGCAACTATCGAGACCACTTTTCAAACCTAGCAACTTGGGCACTCAAGTCTGTAAATCTTGAATCCTTTGAAATGTTTGAAAGCATTAGAGAACAACACATCTCCAGTTAATGCGGCTGTAGTTGTAAAGCTTCGTGTTGCGTGAGAATATGGAAAAGTACGCGAGGAGGCAATATTAAGTGCAAGAATATGGAAAAGGAGAATTCGTAATATTAAGTGCAAGAATATGGAAAAGTATATATGTGAGATAGGACAATAATAAGTGCAAGAATCTGGAAAAGGAGCATAACTATCACTTTACACTTTACAGCACATGAAACGGATAACTATTACTTAAAAAGATGGGCCTTAATGTTCTATGTACCAAATCTTTTTAAGAGAATCTAAATTATTGCTTACTTTGCTTTACTAAAAGTGATTTTAAATTACTTTATACTACCGTTTTTATTGTGGCTGTTTTTTTATAGTAAAATATACAGCAATAACAAAATAAGTTCCCTTATTCTTGATAATTGCATAGTTAAACGTGACAACTACTTGAACAAATTAATCTTTTTCAATTTACCAAATGTTTTTAAAAGGATCAAATAGACACTTTTTAGTGAAATACATTTTCTCCATTTTTTATAAAGCTAGTGAGTCAAAACTTTCTACTTTAGTTAAAAACGTGTTAATTGTTTGTCTAATAAAATTGTCTTATCTTATTATTTGGGAAAGAAGTTGCCTAATCAAATTGTATTAAAATTGAAAATATCCGGGCCATAATCCAATTAAATAAGATTTTCAAAAAAAAATAATAGTCGGCCCAAAAAACCCAAAATGCCCGACCCAATATAATAGCTATATATTTTTCTCAGCAGGTAGCCTGTTCATTATTTATCTTTTTTTTCTCCCTTATCTAATCATTTTATATAGGAACAATGGAAAACTGCTTACTAAAGTACAATAGAAAAAAAAATTCTACATGAGTGTTCAGTGGGGGTAGATTATGCCTCATAAGAGTTCCTTAGCATCCTATGAAGTCTTAAGCTTGCCGAACAAGTGCTCCTTTAAAAAGTTTAAAATTACTTTCTTAGTCCTTCTTTTGCCCACTTTTTTTTAAACTTGTCCAAGATTTTATGTCTTGATTCTACATGACTTAAACATTTTCTTATGAGAAATGGAGAAGAAACAAATGTTCCTTTGAGAAATGGAGAGGAAAGAGGTTGGAATAACTGAAGAGGAAAGAAGCAACCATTTAGAGTTAGTTAAATTACTGATTTTCATTATTTATTTTTGTTGAAGGCCCGTGATGCAATGTCCCCACTTCTATTCATGACAAATTACAAGCAAGCCCAAGCCCATAATTTATTTGCATGAAGCATATTCAAGATTTTTGTAGAAACAACCAAACAAAATATCTTGTAATGTAGATTGTAAAAACATCTAGAGATGGCAAGGAATATCTCAACTCTAGATGTTTCTTTAGCCTTCCTAGGACAACTATAAATATACTAGTTGAGATGCAAGATGGCATTAAGCAAATCAAGCAATTCCTCTTCTAGCTAAGAATGGTAGTAGATTGGAGGTGTAGGAAATATTGAGTAGTAGAGGTACAGTTGTAGTTGTAAGAATAGTTAAGATTGAGTAATAAAATTAGTTTAAATATAGTGTCTCTACTCAACATTTTGTATTCTGATGGCCTATAAAAGGCCAAGCCTTGTATCAAGTCAATTAGGCTATTGCATAAAAATTGTTTGAGTTCACCTCTTGAAATTGGCTTACAATATTGTATGATCCGTCTCTTGAAATTAGGCTATTGGGACCTGACAAAGACAGAAAGCAGAGAGGCTCAGTGCCGTATCGCGTCCAGAGAGAGACCGAGCAGAGAATTTTGCTTTTTTTTTGTTTTTTTTTTTTTGTTTCAGAGAGGAGCGGAGAGAAATCAAAACACTAATTAAACGTATCCCGACCATATCGGAGCGGAGAGAGCCGTATGGGTGTGTTTCAATCTATATCAGAGACCGTATCAGGAGCTAAGGATACGCCATTCGCTGTTTTCTGCGTATAATTCAATGGGAGAAGAAATTCTCAACAAATAAAAAAACATGTTCAACATTGAATTTTTAATCTTGCCCTTCAGACGTTGCAAAAGATGGGTTTCTAATTCTATTACTTCCCAATTAATATCCAATACTACAATGTGATGGCATGTAACGTACTGAAGTATAATTATTTTCTTATATTTTATTTTAATTCGAAAGAAATGTTGAGATCTTGATAAGTCTTCCATATATATGTAACGGAACAGACGTAAACTTTAATTTATAAAAAAAATTATTAAATATTTTTAGCGCATTTGACATGTGAATTCCCCAATTTTTATGTGAATTCTCAATTTTTCATGTGAAAACAACCTGACTATCATAAGTAGGGGTGCAAATGGATACGGATAGGACCAAGAATTCTTCACAATTGATCCAATATATAGGCCATGCTAGTTGAGGTTGAGCAAGGACCATACTCAACTATCAACATGGCCTCGTGAAAATTCCAGTATTAATTGTAGAACTGAAAAGCAGAGCCACTTGCGTCGCCACAACATATCTTTTCTTGAGACAAGCTCACAATATATAGGGCGTTAAATTATGTCTGGCGGGCATAGTGGGAAAAATAGTACGGCGAAAATTTTATTATTGAAATCATGTGATGATTAGTACCGATTTTTTA